>JAOEHY010025221.1:0-30382 GCA_025447955.1 Psilopsiagon aurifrons | reverse complement strand
GTTCTTTTGAATATCCCTTTTTTTGGGGGGGGGGTTGCTGGTTTCAGGATGGGATTTTCATAAGCCCATCTTTTACCCATTTTGATTGTGTTGCTGCAAGATATTTCCCAACTTTAGCTTTGATTTTCTTCCTCTCATCCCCTGGTTATTTCCATTCATTGACGTTGATTTTGGTGTCCATCTAGGCAGTGAACATACAACCATGCTGGAGATGTTCCCAAAAAGTATCCTGTGGAGTATAAAGTACCTCCTATGTATATGGGAGACTGGTATTTTGTGTGCTTCCAGGCAATCCCAGAAACAGGCAGCATAGCAGGCAGCCTACAGATCCATGTGTGGAATAGGCAGCTGTGTTTCATAGTTACTAATCAGTCATTCCTTAAAGGTGATACAGAAAAAAATACAGGCGAGGTTCTTGGTTTTTTGAGAATCATATTTCTGGATGACTTGCTAGCAGGGGAGATGATTGGCAGGTGCTAGTAGATATGTTGGGAGAGGCAATGTGGCGTGAAGTTTCTGAGTTCATGGGAAATGACATGAAAGAGATCAAGGTAGCGGAAGTTTTCAGTGTTTCCTTAGGAGGAGGGAGTGAAAGGATGTTCCTAGTCTCTCTTTCCATGATGCTGGGTGCAGACTCATTACAAATTGTGTGCAGTTGTGGTAGAACTAAAGCCAGTCTGTTCTTGCTTTGTGCTTTCCAGTGGCAAAGAAGAACATGCTTCCTGATGACAATTCAGTCTTAACTCTTACCCAGTAACAAGATTTTAATAACAAGCTTGTATGCCTTGTTCCTTGTTTCTGAGCTATTAACTGACCTACTATTCTGAGAAACAGTAAATCGTTTTGTAATATTGATGAGAAAAGAATTGTCATTTGTTTCAAATTCAGATGTTAAAGAAGTATTGATATGAGGTGGTGTACTTTTAGCTAGTTACTGTGGGAGGTGTGGAATTCCTTTGTTCTTCACAAATATCTTGCTAATTCAAAACAAGAATTAAAGTGTTTATTTCCATTTGCCACAAGTTTTAAAAGTTATGTTATACTAATGCTTTCATTACTGAAACAGTTATAAAGAGGAGTCATGAATCAAACAGTTTTCAGATCTGAAGTATTTTATAATTCTTTTGGTTGGAATAACGAAGCTCTCCCAGAAGCTGTTTAGTGTACTCACATGGTTATATGTTTAATTGGGCTGGCCATTTTCAGTACAAACAATCAAACTCATGGTAAATTTTAAAATACTACATTCATTAAGAAACATGCATAGTTTGTAAGCTGTCTTTCTTCAATTTAGTAAAACACAAAGAATTTAATGTAAATGCTTTCCCTGTTTGTTCTAGATGACACTGTCTTCGCTGGGTAGGGTGCCTATTAAATCACTTGAGGAAATCCGGCAGATGTTCCAGAGGTTGTCAGTCCGGAGACTAAGTTCTTCCCCACTTTCAAGTGTGAAGGAGTCATCATCTGAAAGCCCCAGTAGTTTTGTGAGCAAACTATCTGTTTTCAGAATGAAAATGGCTTCATCTGCTTTGGATGAAGCTGCTCAAAGGGCTGCTGAGCTTCACAATATGGACAGCCCAGAAAATTCCCAAGTGCCTCATGAATTAGATACGGTGAATGTAGCTGCTGGCTGTGAACACAACAGTGCTACGTCATGTATTGAATTGTCTCCATTACCTAAACTTTGTTATGAAGCTGAGAGTCCAGATGAAGCTGCCTTAGTTCATGCTGCTAGGGCTTATAGATGTATTTTACAGTCTAGGACTCCAGATCAAGTAACTGTGGACTTCGCAGGTTTGGGATCTTTAACGTTTCAGCTTTTGCATATCCTGCCTTTTGATTCTGTGCGGAAAAGGATGTCAGTGGTGGTTCGGCATCCGATCTCCAACAAAGTGGTGGTGTATACAAAAGGTGCAGACTCAGTCATGATGGACTTATTGAGAACTGCATCTGAAGGTATGTACAGAACTTTTAATTATTTTCTCACCTTTATCATTCTTCAGTACAGTTGAACAGATGGCCAGGTTCATGAGAGGAGACAAGTAACCAAGCAGAGCTATTTTCTGTGAATAGTTCTTTATAGGGAGCCCAGAAAGGTCTTATTGCTTGTCACCTAGATATGTCTGTGCTGTGTGCTGGTGTGGAAACTGAGAAGAGAGAAGCAGCTGTTATTCAAATAATTTAGTCATGTCTAAGCAGATCCTTTGGAGGGGGTCTAAAGTACTTCCAGTTGCAAAGTAAGGCCACCTGCTTGAATAGGTGGCCTCTGCTGTGCAGCAAGAGGTGTTTATTAGAGTGAAATACTTTCTAGTCTTTGCTTGTGTTAGTGTTTCTGAGCTGTTTGAGAGAGCTATCAGTAGCAGATGTCAGTGCTTTTTGAGTTTTTTTTCCTTTGATTACTCTTTCTGTGTTTCTAGGTGTAATAATAATACCTGCAAAGTGTGTGGTGCCTCCTGATGGGCCCTGTTTTTAGGGCATAAACATTTTTTGAGTGGGCCACTGGAAGAATGCACCAGGTTTAAGCACTGACTGATTTGTTCAGACACTAGTGAACAGTCACTGGTTTTTAACTGAAGGCAGTAAAGAGAAAGCATTATCTATGTTTGTTAGAAATAAATACCTAAATATACTTAAGTTTACAGGATGTTCCAGGTGTTCAGGGATTTTTTTGTGGTTTGGAAAGTAGTATAAAGGAATTCATTTTTAAAGGCTTACTTTCTGCAAAAGGGAGTTTGGTTTATATGTTCAGTAAGGAAGAGGAGTATTTCCAGTTCCAAGGGTGGATTTTAACTCAGCCAACATTAGCCTTCTAAAGTCTAGACAAAAAGCTGCTGTCGGCCAGGGGGCAGAAATGGTACCTCTGAAATTCGTCATCTTACTAGGGGGGTAATTTTGTGTCTTGAGGTGCCTTTCCTTACTTAGATTCTCAAGGTAAACTTGGAACCTAACTTCTACATGTCTGAAGTTAGGTGAATTGAATGCCTGTCTGAATAGCCAGTTATTTTTATAACTGTAATAATTACCAGTTATTTTTAACAAAGCTTTCCTATGACTGCCCTTTTAGCTCCCTCCCACTAGACCGGTGACAGTAAAGCTGTTTGGGTGTCTTTGACCCTGTTCATTTTAGAAAATTATCTTATTTTAGAAAAACGTTTTGACATATACTACTGGCATCCAAAGATGTACCAGTACCAGATAGGTTCTCCGTCACTGCTGGTGCCACTTGCTCTCTGTAGATACAGCCACAGTACATTGTGCAAACATGAAGATACTTTCACAGGTAAAATAAAGTCTGGTAATATATCAGTATTTTAAAAACTTACGTAGACCTTCATAATTTTCTGCTTAATTTAGCCTAAGAATGCATATTTAAGTTGCTTTCTTTGCTTTTTGTGTGATAGTAGATACTAGTAATTCAGAAATGGAACAAAAGATTAAAGAGAGAACTCAGAAGCATTTGGATGACTATGCCAGAAGAGGACTACGCACTCTGTGTATTGCTAAGAAGGTACTCCTTTTAATACATATTTTTAGGAATGTCTGTGACCAATCTGAGTGGTCCAGTGGAGCAGACACTGTTTCTAAGCAGGTGCTTCCATTGCCACACTTTGTTTATCCTTATGTTCTATACGGGAGGAATTTGTAAGTTGACCCAAATCAATTCCTGACTTCTCTTAGCTTGCTATAGATGTTGTCAGTTAGGATGCCAAGCAGCTTAATATCTTAATTCTAAGACAGGGGTTGTCAAATAGTCTGATTTTAATTCCAGAGTCCTGAGTGAAACTTGCCCTGGTTGGAATTCCAAACAGAAAACAAATTAAGTCAAACCTAGTTTATTTGGTTTCACAACCGGTTTGCAGTGTTATAAGCACAGGATGCAAAACTTAGGCGATGTTTTGAGATTCCATTTTAAATTCAAAGCTGCTTAGAAATAAAATTCGATAGGGATTGAAACAGGTAAGAAACTTCTTTACAAAGTCTTACGCAACGTGAAAGTACTTGCTGTGTATCTGTGCAATCATCAAGTTGTACACAGCTGTACAATCATTCTGTGGCTGTGTCAAAGGTGCAATTGGAGAGCAGTAGAGAGTATATTATCCTTGTTGGCCTGCCTACTTTCCATCTAAATGGAAATCTGTCGGGCAGCTCCAGGAACCTGCAGGGTGCCAGTGAGCAGCCTGGTTTGTAAAGCCTGGCAAAGTAATCTTATGCTATGGACATCATACTAAATCAATGAACCTGTTAGTGCATTTAAGATAGTGAAGTAACTGTGTGGACACCTAAATGCCTTTGAAAACACAGTACGGATGCATGCTGTATGTTTTCTCTCCCTCTGTAGGCGATGAGTGATGCAGAATATGCAGAGTGGTTAAATCACCATTTTTTAGCAGAAACCGATATTGACAATAGGGAGGAGCTGCTGCTTGAATCTGCCATCAGGCTTGAGACCGAACTAACTTTGCTTGGTAGGTAGAGAATGCTGTAACTCTCAGGAAACTGCTTATGGTAGTCAATTGGAATTTACTTGCCAGCCTCAATTTGTGTAACACATAGCTTTCTACTGGCCTAGAATTTATTGTCATTCCTGAATTTCTGTAAATCTTCCTGATAACTTTGTACTAGTTGTAAGATGCACTGAAGACAGCAAGTGTTCTGTTGCTTGCAAATGGTAAAGTTCTACAAATTGTTATTTTTTTAAAAAATTTGGTTTCCTTTCTGTGCTCATCAGATTTTTTTAAGTGTCATCATAATAAGCACTAGAAATGATAGCAACAAACCAAAGGCTTGCCTGAGCAAACATACACAGGGATCCCACTTCTGGGCATGTTCTCCATTACTGTTGCGTTTCTGGCTTAGCAGGTATGCTTGTGCTATGTCCTCCTGTAATAACATGGAGATAAGAAGTCAGGAAAGCTTCTTCGGGAGCCATTCCTCTGGTGGTCATTCAGCTGCGCAGAATTGCAAGACAAAATGAAAACCATTTGGTTTAGATGTGTAAAAAGATACATGCTGGCAGTATGGGATAATAGCTCCACAGGACTGCCCAGCAAATAACATTTGGAAAACAAAATGCAAAAATCTGACTGTCTGACTGGGATGGTAAAGGCAGCCCATGCTAGAAGCTGAAGAGAGACAGATTCTGTTTTGTGGAAAGGTGTTACTCCATTCTGTCCTACATCTGCTCAGTACAAATGCCATAAATGCCTTCATATTAAAAGGAGGGGACAGTTAAACATACAGACTACTCAAGTTGAAAGAACATTTTTCTTTCTTCCCCCAGTGCCTGACAGTGTCTCTTGAAGCAGTTTGCATCAAATAGATCCCGCTTCTTTTCTGTCACTTCTGTGTACTTGCATCAAAATACAGGTAGAGTGCAGAGCAAGGACCTGGTGGTTTTTGTCTTCCCAGTGACCAGAGGCCATGAGCTCTGTGCAGTGTTGGCAGCTACTTAAAGAAGAAATTGCTGTAGTGTGAGAAATTTGGTTGACCTTTTGGCTGTTATCCATCCTCATATGACAGTGCTTTGTATGCAAATTGCTGGCTACAGGCCTGAACTAGAAACATGCTAGGAGGGAAAATTTTGCTTTGAATTTTTTTTATTGCTTGTCTTTCAGAATGAACCTAGCTGCAACTGTCCAAAGTTTCTTTCTGAGAAACTCTCTTAGCCTGAAAATCCCGCAAGACAAAGCATGTCTTCTGGTTATAATTTAGTACCATTTGTGTTGTGAAAAAGAGTTGAAAATGTCCTGTACAATAGTAAGTCACTGGCACTGCAGCTTTTCGGAGTTGGCTCTAGGTTATGCTCAGGTTGTGTTACCCCATTTTTACCAGAACAGAAGATTTTGTTAAGCTGGCTTAAGGGGCACAGTTCTGCCTGCTGTGCACAGCAGAGAAAAGGACATCTTTCTTAAAGTGTCTATTTTTTTTGCTGAAAATCTTTCTTTAACCTCTAACAGTTGTGTGTTAGAGCAGGTGTTTCCTCCCTGTGGAAGAGTATGTCAAGGCTGGCAGTGCAGGTAGGAGGAAAGGCAAACACAGAGCTTAGTACTATGAATTGAAGGGACCTGTGACAGCAGGTATTGCAGCAAAGAGTAGGGAAAACTGGTGATGCATGTAAGGTCTTTGCAGCAGGGTGCAAAAACATGACATAAGAGGGGATTTTGTGTGGAAAAGGTTAGGTCTTGGGACAAGCGATACACAGAATTCAGCTTGGGGAGCAGAGTTGAGGATAAGGAAGAGAAGTAGGCCTTGAGATAGGAAGGATTGAAGTGATACATGAAAGAAGGTTTGGGGTAGTCTGAGGTGGGAGGAACTGAGAATAATGGAGTATATTTGTCATGAGAATCCTGGGAGTCTGTGTCTCATAGCCACTGGGGAATATAACAATTGTGAGAAGAAGAAAAGTTGGCATAAAAGGGTCTTCTGAAGAATTGGAGGTCCCCGAGGCTGTAGCCAGTGTGTATGTCAACAGCCTCACATGTGATGAGCTGTGGGACAGAAAGATGTGCAAGGGAGACATTCCCAAGCATATCCCAGTAGGGTGTCTGGTTTGGGATTTGAATACACACAGAGGACCATCTTGTCCTGTCACTCCTGCAGTACTTTGGTTTTGGGAATACAGTAGCACTAATCTTTGTCTAAATAAAGGTGCCACTGGCATTGAAGATCGCCTGCAGGAGGGTGTTCCAGACACAATACAAGCCTTACGGAAAGCAGGAATAAAAATATGGATGCTGACAGGTGACAAGAGAGAGACAGCTGTCAACATTGCCTATGCTTGTAAACTGCTGGAACCAGATGACAGAATCTTCACTCTCAAATCACAGAATAAGGTGAGTAAAAAATTACACTTTTCTTCATGTTATGTGTTGGTTTGGTTTTTTTCTCCACTGAAAAATTCAGCCAGGCTGTATCACAGGGCAGTACAGAAAAATAAAATGTCCTCTGCTTTCCCAACTCACTGAAGACAGTATGATTTCCTGGAAGATGAAAATACTGGAAAACTGTCAGTTTGCTGCCTTATGGGTAAAATATTAAACCCTTTATATGTATGTATCATTGGTTTCTTTGTATGCAGTCCCTAAATTATGCTTAACTATTTTAATTGAATAAACTGTTCCATTTCTTTTTGTGGGTGGGTTAGAGAGTTTACATGGCCTCAAGTTGCATCAGGGGAGGTTTAGTTTTTGCTTCACTGGAAGTATTGGAAAAGGCTGCCCAGGGATGTGACTGAGACACCGTCCCTGGAGGTATCTAAAAACCATGTAGATGTGGTGCTTAGGGACATGGTTTAGTGGTGGACTTGGCAGTGCTGGGTTAATAGTTGGACTCCATGATCTTAAAGGTTTTCTTCTAACCTAAATGATTCTACTGTTCTCTGTAACTAGAGATTTTGGATGACTGTGAGTTAAAGCGTTTTAGCAATCTAAGAATTATGGTCATGTAAATCCTATTGTAGTAAGTTTCATGTTGATTTGTATAAAATATTCTCTCAGCCCTGCTTATCTTACATGAATATGCAAAGAATTGTCTCATGAAACTACATAGTAAATCATTTAAGAAAACTAATCTGCCAACAATTTTATCAGAGAAAAAGCTGCATTCTCCCCACCACCCAGTAATTCAGTCTTTGATACAGTAGTTAAAACTGCTGTTTAGGGAGGCAAGATTAATCCTATTTGTTTGTTGTGTCCACTTATGGACACTTATAACCAGCAGTTTTTCAAATCTTGATTTTTATCAATTCGAGGGCTCTTATGAGGGAAATTACTAACTTGTAACTGGTAATCCAAAGAATGAAATGTCCCATCTCAGAGCAGAGACATGAAATGGGAAAGTTCTCTAAAGGACTGTCAGATTCTTCTAAGACCTTTCGTCTTTCTTTATTTCTCTGGTCATTGTTACTTTAGAAATTCAGTTTGTATCTGCCATAAAAGGTAGTGTGGCAGGCGGTGACTGTGGGGAAAATAAAGAGAAAAAGAAACGATTTTTATTCCAGCTGTGTATGAGGAAAGCTTGGGGCTTGATTTTTGCTAACACTTTTTAGTTCCTTTTTCCTACAGGGGAATGAGTGTCTTACTTAACAGTAAGAACTGAGTCCCTTTTGCAGAAGTGCTCCTCCCTCTAACTAAGCTTTGAAATAAAAAAAGGCAGTATTCGATACTGTTGCATTTCAAAGGAAAATAAGAAGATTTAAGAGTATGTATTTTCTTCTATATAGCGTGTGCATTACATATATTGATACCAAGAATCTTTTGGCCATCTTATATTGATTCTGACGAAGTAAAAAATTCCACAAGGCCAGTTCTTTAGTAATTCATTGCAGCTCACCTATAATCTGACTTGAAATGCACTTTTGGCTTTGCATGCCAGACAAAAGAAGTGTAGAGAGCAAAAGTCTTCTATCAAAGCTGTGTTTATTTTACAGAATCCTTAGTATTATTCTTTTTTCTGCTAGTCTTACGAACGTTTTCTGATTTGCTTCAGTTTTTTCCCTTCTGCTATAATATCCAATGCAACGTACTTAGCAAAGTTAAATCACAGGCCCTTTTATTAACAATAGACTGCATCCTTTGTGATTTTAAAGAATTCTTCAATTCATGTCTGAGCCTTTCCGTATTCAAGTGAAATGCTACACAAGGGCAGCATCTAACTTTTTCTCCATATGTATTTCATAAATTGGAAAGGGAGCCAGAACCCAAGCAGTATTTTAGTAAGTTGCCTTACTCTTGTCTTTGATTAGGATGCTTGTGCCTTGATGATGAGCAGAATTTTAGAAGGCATCCAGAAGAATGCTTCTGAAAAACAACCCAGTCAGAAACTTGGGAATGTCTCTGCAAGTCTCTCCACCCAATCTCCAAGGTTCAGTGCAGGCCTTGTTATTGATGGAAGGACTTTGGAGCATGTCCTTCATGACAGCCTACAGAATATTTTCTTGGAACTCACAGAAAAATGTCGGGCTGTAGTCTGCTGCAGGGCCACACCACTGCAGAAGAGCGTCCTGGTCAGACTGGTGCGAAGTAAGCTAAAGGCAATGACATTAGCTGTCGGTGAGTTCTGCAGTTGTCGGTTATCTTCTTTTCTCTGAAAAGCAGAAAGCAATTTCTGCTCTCTTTTTTTTTTTTTTTGCTTTTGTTTTTGTAAATGTTTGTCACAAAATTTACAGAGGATAATCCTTTGAATCATAGTTATCTCTGGTGTAACACTGTGTTAGTATTCTGAAGTAGCAAATTTAGTCCGTAAACATTTTCACGGTAACCTGAAGCAACAAGAACAGCAGGAATCCTGCATGTTATGTAACATGTGCAAAGGAGCAAGTAAGGGTTTTTTTTCTTGTCATTCTTCCATCACAACCCCCCAGAACAGGAAGGGAGAGGGGAGATGACTGGCTGAGATTTTAAACACCTATATTTTCTGTTCCAGCATACCAGCTACATCCTAACAAAATGAACAGCTGATATCCATTTGGAAAATATAGCTTATTTCAGTCAAGTCTTCCACTTACTTATCCCTCTTTCTGTAGGGTTTTCCCTAGGCTGCACTTTTGGCCATAAAAAATGTTCCTCTCTGAACTCTCTGGTCTTGTATATTTGTCTTTTTCTGCCACCCCCATGGTGATGTGGTAGCCAGCAAAGGTGCCTTCAGGTTGCATTCCAAGTAAGAGAATTTCTAGTTTTTTCTTCTTTTCTCTGTAGGTGATGGTGCCAATGATGTCAGTATGATCCAGGTGGCTGACACTGGTGTGGGAATATCGGGCCAAGAAGGCATGCAGGTAGTATATACAAAGACAGCTGCAGATGACATCAAATTCCATTTTAAATTGTTTCAGAGTTCACCCTGGAGGCCCAGTGGCTCCACAGCCCATTACTGAGCACAGGCAAGATTTTGCAGCCTAAGCTCACACCCAAGCCTTAGCACTCTTCCAGCAGTGCTCAGAAGATGAGTGCCTCAGGGATTCAAACTCCAAACAACAGAGCTTGCTGAGTATCACCAAACTCTCTATTACTTGTGACCTGCCAGGAAACAAGCAGCCTAAGCATCAGTGATTTCTGTGCAGTTGTGTGGTAATAATAAAGACAGCCACGTTCCTGCCTATGTTGTTGGGCTGAGCAGTTTGTATTAATGTAAAAATGTTGTATGGAGGGGCTCAGATCTGAGCGAGGGTAAGACTGTAAGCACTATATATAAAAAAGCCCATAAAATACAGCTTTCCATCAGCAGCAAAGTTGCTCATTTGGCAGTATCTGAAACTTATCTTTAACACCCTGAAAATGACATATCCTTTCCTTCATGTGTGTTGCAGGCTGTGATGGCAAGTGACTTTGCAGTCGGTCAGTTCAGACACCTCAAGAAGCTGCTGCTTGTCCATGGTCATTGGTGTTATACCAGACTTACCAACATGGTGCTTTACTTCTTCTACAAGAATGTGGTATGTAGCAGTCCCATCCCAGGGAAATCCCATTTTGTGTATTTGAGACCACTGAAGGTTTAGTGGGGCTTTATATTCATTTTTATTTTTTTACTGTGAACAATTTCAAAAAGTGTCAAACAATTCATTTTCCAATTTATGTCTGTGGAGACCACAGACCCTTATTCCTTGGACTGAATTTCTTACTCAAGTTATCTGATTAAACAGCGGGTAATGGGTGTTACCAGTATAGTGGTAGTGTGACTATTTAAACAAGTCATGTTCAAGTTTGAAATGTAAAGCTATGTCAAGTTTGAAATGTGTGCTAGTCAAATATAATCCTGAAGTGTAGGATTAGCATGAACTCCGTAGCATTTATTATTTTTCCGCACAGTACTGTGGAAACAATGTGCCTGTTTTCCTCCTGGCTTTTAAAATCCTTGTCTATGAGTAATGTTTTGTCTTGCCATCTTTGACTTTCCAGGCCTATGTGAACCTCCTGTTCTGGTACCAATTCTTCTGTGGGTTTTCAGGCACATCAATGACAGACTACTGGATCTTGATTCTTTTCAATCTCCTTTTTACATCAGTGCCACCTATCATTTATGGTGTCTTGGACAAAGATGTGTCTGCAGAGCTACTTCTGCAACTCCCACAACTGTACATGATGAGCCAGAAATCTTTGGTAGGTTAAAGAATGCTTGGTCTGAAGCAAATTGGAATAGTCAGCATTTGAGCTATTTCTGTCTGTCTTTCCTGCATGGTTCACATCAGGCAAACATGAAGTTTAAAACCACTTTGTTAGAAAAAAACATCCAGGCTTGTGCACATGAAACAAAAGCTGTGTTTTCAGGAGTTTTTGTAGGCTCTTTTCAGCCATATACACCTAATCTTATCAAATAAGAGAAATTAAGACTTCAGTGGAAGCATTGTACTAAATAAACATTGTTACCAGCTTGTTCAGTTGAATCACTCTCTCAGCTGTCAACATTCTTCCTCAAAACACGTTTCTTCTGAGCATCTGGGCTTATTTTCAAAGATAAGGGCACTCGATACAGTTTTTTTCACTGTCGTTTAAAGGTCTCAACTGTCACACAATTGAGGCTGGAGGCGCACAAGAAGTTGGGAGGGGTGACATAGCCAAGGCAGCTGACCCCCCACTGACCACATGGATATCCCATATCACATGCTGAGCATGATGCTCAGCATATAAAGCTGGGGGAAGAAGGAAAGGACACACACACACACACACACACACACACACACACATTTGAAGTGATGATGTTTGTCTTCCCAAGTAACTGTTACTCATGGTGCAGCCCTGATTTCCTGGAGGTGGCTGAACACCTACCTGCCTACCCATGAGAAGTGGTGAATGAATTCCTTGGGTTGCTTTGCTCACTCACATGTCGCCTTTGCTTTCCCTGTTAAAACTGTCTTTATCTCACCCAGAAGTTTTCTCACTTTTATTCTTCTGATTCTCTCCTCATCCACTGTGGAGGGAATGAGTAAGCGGCTGTGTGGGGCTTAGTTGCCAGCTGCAGTTAAACTGCAACAAATGCTTAATTAAAATCATATTACAACAATTGAAAGCAGTGGCATACTGAGCCTGAGACAGAATAGATAATGATAATCCAGAGAGAGAGAACATTTATGAGTCACCTACTCACCATTTTCTTTATGATTATAGCTTTTCCGTCACAGACTTGACATTAAGAAGCATTTCTTTACAGAGAGAGTGGTCAAACACAGAAACAGGCTTTCTAGAGAGGTGGTCCATGTCCCAAGCCTGTCAGTTTGAGGAATTTGGGCAATGCCCTTAATAACATGCTCTAAATTTGTCAGTCCTGAAACGGTCAGGCAGTTGTAGGTCTCTTCCAAATGAAATATGCTATGCTGTCCTGTGCTGTTTTATTCTATTCTAACAAGTGCTACTAAAAAAATGAGCTATGGCATGCAGTTTCATCTGCATAATCCGGCAGATGTCCAGGTCTGGTTTAGAAGGGAGAAAAAGATACACATTGAGGAGACAATTTGTTCTGTTTGTGGACCTTTCCATTTCCTTTTACATATCCTTAAGTATTTTATGTTGCTTGGTTTATGGTATTTTTGCTAAACAGCGTTGTCTTTTGGTACAAATCTTGAGTCCCTGCAGAGCAGCTGAGGCATAGAATCATAGAATAGTTAGGGTTGGAAAGGACCTTAAGATCATCTAGTTCCAACCCCCCTGCCATGGGTAGGGACACCTCCCACTAAACCATGCCACCCAAGGCTATGTCCAGCCCGGCCTTGAACACCGCCGGCGATGGAGCATTCACAACTTCCCTGGGCAACCCATTCCAGTGCCATATCTGTGCTTTGTCAATCAGGGAGAATTTTGACTAAGTAAAGGTTACAAGGCCTCAGATTTGGCTCTTTTTTGTCTTCAGGATATCTACAGTGAGCTGAGCTGAAGGTTTTGAGGTAGCGTAATCACAATTACTGCATTACAGAAGTTCCCCCCCCCTTTTTTTCGCTTAATTTTAATCAGAGCTTTTCTCTTTTGTCCATCATTGCCTTGCTCTGTGGTTGCAGTTGTTAAGTAGGAAATCATATCACTTCTTGCATGGAAGTGCAGTGAAATAATTGCTTTTATTAAGTGCAGTATAGAAAATAAAGTGCAGTATAGAAGAAATAAATGTTTTAAAAGATGTAGTATCACAGTATTGCACCCTGATATCACAAGTGTGTAGATCTGTACAAGCTATAAAAATGTACAGTAACTTGGATTCCTGTTCAGTATTTTAAAGCACTTCCCTGACAGGCAAATAAGGTAAGTTCCCCACACCACCTCCAGAAAGCAGTTCAGTTCTTGAAAGAGCTGGATTGCTTTTTGGAGAAACACATCCCCCTCCACTAATTGTACAGGAAGTCCTGGGTGACTGGGTTGCTCGCCTATGTGTCTCAATCTAGGGCCTGTAGAAATGAGATATATTTTAGTCAGGGCAGATGCAACTGTATGGTTTCATAAGCGGTTGAGCTGTCATAGCAGTTTGCTGCCAATATGTGAGGAAGGCTTGTTCCTTCTCCTCTTCTCCTTTCTTTTCTTTCCGTTCCTTTTTCACCCACATAGTCAAACTGCATTCCTTTTGCCAGCTTGATTGTCCCATGAGATCTTCTAGGAGCTGATTTAGCTCACCAAAACAGCAGTGTTATTCCAGCAGAAAAGAAAATCTGTTTCTCATATTCCAGTGAGTTAGGTTATCTCAGAGGAGTCCAGTCTGCACAGAGGAGTCAGCCAGCACAAATTAAGAGGCAGGAGCACATGTACTGAAAAGAAGGGGGTGGAGACAGAAGAAAGTGGGATTTGGTGTTCAGTGATGGTAAGCTGCTAGAGTAATTCACTGTACCCTGTCCTCTCTGCCTTAGTACTCAGATGAAGTCTCTGGTAGGTCTTTTCTGGCAGAAACAGCTGTAAGAACAGTTAGCTGCTCGTGTGGAGCGAGATCTTTGTTCTTATTACCATAAACGGATGATTCCTCTTCATTGAGAAACTAACTGGAATTGCTTGTGAAAATAATCTTTCCCCAGAAACAAATGAATACTAATTAAGGATGCAGCAATTTGTTCAATTTGTTTATCTGCCTTTATCTGTTTTTCTTACAGGCTTACTTGCCTTCAACATTCTGGATGACCTTGCTGGATGCTTTTTACCAGAGTATTGTTTGCTTTTTTGTGCCTTATTTTGTAAGTGTTTGATATGAAACACATTTATACGTTTTGATATACTAAAACTCCAGACAAATTAGAGAACAAAATTGTTTAATTTTACTTCTTAGTATATAAATGTGTACTAACAGGATCATCATTGGAACTGAGCTGAACTGCTGACGGAGGGGAGATTTAGATTAGATATTAGGAAAAAATTCTTCACTGTGAGGTCGGTGAGACGCTGGCACAGGTTGCCCAGAGAAGCTTTTGGCTACTCCGTCCCTGTAAGTGTCCAAGGCCAGGTTGGACAACCTGGCCTTTGGGCAACCTGGTCTAGTGGAAGGTGCCCTGCCTGTGGTGAGGGGGTTGGAACTAGGTGATCCTTAAGGTCTCTTCCATCCAAAAAGATTCTATGATTGTGTGGTATCGAAAGTATTCTTGCCACTTTAAGTATTAGGACTATATGTAAAGAATATATTATGCTGACCATTGGCTTCCTTTACAGACTTACTATGGCTCAGACATAGACATTTTTTCTTTTGGAAACCTTATAAACACAGCAGCGCTCTTCATAATACTGTTTCACCTTCTCATTGAATGCAAATCTGTGGTGAGTACTTTGTTTCCAAAAGAGTATATTCCTAACAGAGAATGTGCATACAGCTTTCATTAAAACTATCAGAAGAAAAAGCTACATATACAAAACAGAATAACTATGAAAGTGCCAAAACCTAAACCAAACATTTCATATATGTGACCATGCAAGCGTTCCTAATGCATCTGCCATTGGAGCCAATAGAATTACTCATATTGTTAAAATTAAGGAAATTTGGCCTCAGAATTATTTGTAAATAGTGAAGGATCCTGCCTTGTTAGGATACAATGGTTTTGAAGGTGTCAGTTTTGCAGATAGTCAAAACAGCCAGTGATCTGCTGAGCCTTCATTAGTTCCCAAAGCTTGCATGTCAGTGTGAACTGTTGACACGGAATGCTTGGAACTGATGATCTGCTTTGTGGACAGGATAAACAAGTCAAAAGTGTGCTTTGGTACCAGAACTAGAGAACCTATACACTACAGAAATGTTATTCCATTTTTTGATGAAGTCTGCGCAAGCTAAAGCATCTGCTTTAGCTTGGCTAAATTTAAAGCCCTCACAAGGGTAATACTTGGCTTTCTTGCATAATTTTAAATAAAATAAATACAATAACATTTACAGTCCATTAATATTTCGGATATAGAGTAATGGGGGTTATTTTTCCTTTGTCTTTTTAAATATATATTTTAGGATTGTTTTATAATGGATGAAATTTCAAGTTGGGATTCAGTCTTTCCTTTGTTCTTTTTGGGAGCATGGCAGCAGTGATAAAATGTCTTTATTGAGACTATATGGGTAGCATGAGTATATCCACACTTAGAATAGAAAAACACTGCTTAAATGAGTTTTATTTGACATTTTTGAATGTTGGCAAGCTGTCAGACTGATGACAGTGTTGGTTCCATAGGAACTGTTATAGCAGTTTAGGTATAAAATTACAGAAAACTGGAATGTATAACTAATCAGTGTCTCAAGCAAGATACAGAAGGATGGTGTAATGTAAAGATCTCACCTCCATTTGCTGGAGAAGGCTTTCTCTGCTGCCAGTGGATGAGGTGGTCTTCTAAAGCAAATGGCACAAAAAATGTCTTTCCCAAAAGTATCAAAAGCTATGTGCATAGTAGAATAAAAAAAAACCCAAATGGCCAGGTCACCAGTATGCTGTAGGAAGAAGGCTCCGTTCTTCCTGGAATGTTTTGAATAAAATTGGGAATATTATATGAACAGATATGTCCTCTGTTACCTTAAGTAGCTATCCTTGGAGGAAGAATGTATGCTTGTTCATGTATGCATGTGTACGCACTAACATGTTACAGGTCTTTCCGTTTGCAGCTTAAATCTGATTTCTTTCCTTTTCTGAATTGCAGACTTGGATACATACAGTAGTTGTAGTTGGCAGCATCCTGTTTTACTTTATCTTCACTCTGGCCTTTGGAGCAACCTGCAAAACTCACGATCAATCATCAAATCCTTATTGGATTATGGAACAGCACATGACAGACCCAGTATTTTACTTAGTTTGCCTCCTGACTACTTGTGTTGCTCTGCTACCAAGGTGCGTTTCTGTTTTATAATGCCAGATTGCTGTTGTTAGCAAAATTAGTTTTCTTTGAGTCAGTGATGGTATAAATCCCTCTGGCTAGAGGTCTTCCTCTCCACCCCCAATATACAGAAAATTTCACAACTAGACCAAGCCATATGAGGACAGCTCTTTAGTGCCATGTTCTGAAATTAAATTTCAGTAAATAAAAAAATCTTTTTGTGCTTTATATTAGATTATTCATATTATATTGCAGATTGTGTTTGGAGGAAAAAACACAGTAATCTCTAACCACAGACTTACAGAATCACAGAATGGTTCAGGTTGGAAAGGACCTTAAGATCATCTAGTTCCAACCCCTCTGCCATGGGCAGGGACACTTCACTCTAGACCATACTGCCAAGGCTCTGGCCAGCCTGGCATTGAACACTGCCAGGGATGGAGCATTCACAACTTCTTTGGGCAACTCATTCCAGTGCTTCACCACCCTCACAGTAAAGAACTTCCTCCTTATATCTAACCTGAACTCTCCTATTTAAGTTTAAACTGATTTCTTCTTGTCCTGTCACTGCAGTCCTTAAATGTATAATTTATATGGTTTATAATTTATATTCAAATCAGTTAAATTAGTGATCAAAGTTGACCACGTACTATACATAGAAGTACTGTGCTTAGTATGTGTGAAACTATTTTTTGTTTGAAATTTATGTCAATATATTTAAGAATATTTAGAACAAAGAATGTATGTACAGGCTTCTTTGTGGGGTGGAAAGATGCTGACTGGATTCATAAGGGGTCCTCTGTTGTGCTTTTATTGTGCCTAATGTTTAAGTGTTTTGCCTTACTGAACAAATCCAAGTTCAGTAACTCATCCACCCTGGAAAGGCAGGAGCACTGGATAGAGGTCCCAGACACCAGCACGCTGAGCAGGAAGACACCCAAGCAAGACAACAGCAAACAACAGAATATGTGAAAACCAGTGACAGAGACTTAGTCTAATTCTGTTTAGTAGCTCTGCTTCACAGCCATCTTCCTTTTACTGGCAGAACATGAACTTAAGTCTATTATCAGAGTGCCTCCAATGCTGATTTATTCATTTTTCTGTGTTACACCTGGTTTTGTTCCTCTCATAATTACAGAAGGAATGTGATTTGAAACCAAGTTGCACAGAGAGATACTGAGAGAACTCTTGGGGGGAATAACTGCTGTATCCTACTAACCTGACGACATTTTATATTGTTAGGCACAGTCTGAGCACCCTTTCTGGGTCAAGTGCTGCAGTACAAGCTGCATGTGTTGTCAGTGCCACTGGCAGGAAGACTGCAGAACTGTGGCTATAGGTGCCTGCAGTAGCCACCAAATATTTGAGTCCCCTTTGAAAATGTCCTGATCTGTGTCAAGCACGTCAGCCAGGGTTTTGCCACACTCACCAGAGATCATGACTGATAACTGATAACTTTGCTTCACACGTATGCTTTTCCCTCTCCATCCCTACTGTCAGCTTAGCTTCAGGTGGTGACTGTAGAGCCTTTTCTTTCACACACAATAGATCTCCCTTACCAGAGAGAGAGATAAAAAAAAGGCTGGTTTAGGACCTTATGGTAGGGGTGTAGAGAGCCTAGGCAGGAGAATGCCTTCAGCTTAGTGACAGTTTCCAATGTACAGGTGATGTTTAATTTTGAAGAAGATGGTGTTTTTCTTGGTGAATTATATCCAGAGTATTCAGACTTACCAGTGAAACTGAGTAATTTGTACTGTCCCCTTGCCAACACCTCAGAAGATTTATATCTATTGCGGCTAACTAACTCGAGCTTTTCTACTTGAGTGATTTAAAGTAGAAGTATGGAACCACTGCTCTTACACATACATCTTTTTCCTTTGTAAGGGTATCTCTCCGCACTTGGTGAGAACTGTGACACTACTGGGTGCTTCACACCTTCTGGACTGGGGAAGGGAGTTAGTGGCTTTCACTGGAGTTTAAACAGCAGTTCTCCTACAAAGAGACAGATGTTGGACACCCTGTTGACTGAAAATTCAGTGCAATAATCTGTGATTAAAACCTTTGCCCAACCTAAGTTGCCAATTAAGTCAGTTCTAATATGAAATATTCCTGAAGTTTAATTCTGGAACATCATTGTTATTCCGTATTTCTCTTACTGCGTGTGATGCTTTGTTTCTTAGGCTTTCACCTTCATGTTCATTCTTACTTCTGTTGAATTCTCTGGCTCCTGCAAAAATTAATAATTTCAGAATGATGCTTTACTTACTCTTCCCAGAGCTATTAGTGCTATGTTGAAGCATGAATTTGGTGCCTTTACTCCTGGGCCTGACACTATATGCAGAAAGCTCCACTTGGACCCCAGCCATTCACTGAAGTTGCAAGTTCACAGTGCTGCAGTAACGTCTGTAGGAGAACAGCATGCAGGACAGAAAAATGGAAGCCCCTGAGATCAGTATCTGCCTATAAAAATGCCACTTTTCAAACGTGTTCTGGTGCTGTTGCTAGCCTTACACTTTATGTTCACAAAACAGCACCTGCTAAAACTGTTTCAGAGGCTGCTGCAGCCTCATGGTTGCTTGAATGTTGTTTGGTTTTCTTTAGTGTTGCTGTAAAGTTTTTGAATGTGCTCCTAAGCAGTTTATTTGAAACTGTGTTTATTTTGTAGATATTTGCTGAGAGTTCTCCAAGGAACATTGTTTCCATCTCCAGTCTTGAGAGCCAAGCACCTTGACAGACAGACCACAGAGGAGCAGAGGGGAGCAATTAAGAGATGGAGAGGTGACTGTGTTGTAAACTGTAGAGTGGAGCTCCACGCTACCTCTGGGTCTTCCAGCTCAGTCACAGGTGCTGTGTCAGAGGAAGAAAGCATTGCCAGTGCTTTGCCAACATCTAAAACACCATTATAGGCCTGTTCAAGAGATGGGTTAGTAGAGGACACCTCCTTCTTACCAGACATTCAGGATGAGCCTGGGGACACAAATGACTTGAACTCTGAGAAGATGGAGTTCCTGAATTCATCAAAGGAAACTTAATTCAGACTCATTTGGTGATAATAACTCATGTGCCAAAGTCTCTGCGTGTGATTCTGAAGGGGGCAGCAGTGCTGTTTCTTTAGCATAAATCAGGTTTGAATTCTTTTGTGTGAAGAAGATGCTTCAATGTATTTTACAAAGTTGGAATGCTAACTGTTTTAAAACCCCCAAAGTAATAACTGCTGATTTATGCTACATTGTGGTTTTGTTTTCTTCAGCCAAAGGAGATGATGCACACATTTTCTTAAAAGCTTTTTTGTTTATAAAGATTTTCTGTAATATACTTAGATGTTCAAGATCTAAGTGGCTGGGTTGCTTTTTATATTTTTTCACTCAATAGACTTTGCATACTGCTTATTTCTTGCATGCAAGATTGCACAATACCTAATGGTGTTCTGGACAGGATATTGCATGAATACAGATTTGCAGGTAGGCCAACCTGCTCCCTTTTATTGCTAGCCTACAATCCTAGCATTCCCTGGGACTCACCGCTTTACATATGTATGATGTAACCAGAAGGGCTGGGATGTAGAGTTACTGGTTGGTTTGATGAAAGACTCCCGCAATATAGTAATTTTATAGTAATTACTGTAATACAGTAATTGTTTTAACCACTGGGGTCCAGTTTGTTCCCCAGGCTATTGCACAGGCCTCTCAGTGCTGGCCAGACGTGATTTTAACCATCAGAAGGGCAGCCCAGATGAGGCGTATGTGTCATGCACCTCCCTCACCTTCCTCTTCCACAGAAAACCCCAAATCCTAGTGCAGCCTTTTGTTCTCTGTGACAGTTCATACTCCTGCTGCATCCCTCCTTTTATCTCCATGTGCTGTGTCATGAAATCTGCCACTGACTGGACTTCTTTTCTGCCTCACCCAGCTCAAATGCTGGTTGCCTGACTTTTCTCTAAACTCTACCTCATCCCCACACTACAAAATTGTCTGCCAATGGCAGTGGGTAGCTCCAATCTGCCTTAGGTCTTCTTAGAAATAACAGCCTCTACCTGATGACATTACTCTCTTCACTCTCAGGTGTTTTTACATTCCTCTAGGCTTTTATAATGCACAGCTGAAGTATCTTTAGAGGAAGAAAGTATAACCTATTGCATATCCCAAATTTGAGCTCTGTTGCTCCTCTCTTGCAGATGTCCTGCCCCTACCAGTTCCCACTGTTCTGCACACTGCACAAGAGCTGGCTGAAGTGCATGTGGAGTCTGGGTTCCAGATCAACATGTTGCCTCCTTATTACTCCTTCCCCAAAACGTTACATGGCCAATTTATGGAGGAACTCAGGAAACCATTTTTATCTACTAGCACCTGTTGAAGTACAGTTTCTTCTAACTATAGCTGCTAATGAATTCTTAGTATTGAGCCCATTCTTGGGTTCTGTTTCATTCTAAAACTTTCTGCTTTCAAACTGCCAAGATGTGTGTGTTTACACACCATGTTTGGGGCAAGGGCACTGCTTTTTAGTTGAACCATGAGCTTTCCATGTCAGTGATCAACGTTACATATTCCACATCTTTTAAGATCTTGGAAAGAATTTAAACAAACGCTGTGAGGTCTGAGACAGCAGCTGCTACGCAGGGCAGATACTGGAGGCATGCTAAGTTCATTCAAATGAAGGTCACCACATGCTACCAGAAGTTGAAAATGGTTCTGTTTTCAAAAGTTAGAGTGTAATTAGGGCTGACTGCATCACTAGTGTTAGTGAACAGAAAAATATCCTTTTGTTTAGCCTATAGAAGAAAAACAGCTCACTGGAGCCAGTGATGACAGCCATTTCTGCAAATATATAGACATATATTTATTTTTTATTATTTGGTTCAACATATGACAAAATATTTTTTGTAACATGTAGCGGAAGGTTAGTGTGGACCTTAGAAGTGATGTCAGGCATTCAGATTCTAAGATCATGTGGAGCTTGTTGGTTTGCAGTTATGATTTTCAGATGTTTGTCTGTAGCCTCCTTATTGCTGTGGGGGCACCGTGCCAGGAGTGGGCTCCAGGTGTCCCAAGTGAAGCATCTTGGCTTGCTCTGCAAGCCTTGGGGACTTGTGAAGTGTCCAAGAGGAAGATGCAAAATGGCCAGCAGATTGTTCAGGGAGATCAGATGGTACAAGGGCAGAATCATACAGGAACAGGCTCAGTGAAGTCATCTGCTCTGATCCACAGTCCCACACAGGCTCAGCTTTGCCCTTATTGTTCCTAGCAGATGTTCTCCTGTTGTAAAGAACTCCAGAGAAATGGGCCAGGCCTGTGCTCTCCTGCCCTCAAAGTCAAATACTGGTTCTGTTTCTGTTGCCTCACCTGCATGTTTTTATTGTGCCTTAAATCAATGGACTTTCTTCACCTGTGGCCATAGAAAACAGGTTATTCTATTCTATGGTTTTACAAGTCTGTGACTGAGGTACTCTGAGCTGTCAAGGGGGAGCTCAGGGAATTGCAGTGAGCTGAGGGAGCACAGGGTTCCGCTTCTCCACCTGATACTGTAAAAAGCAGTGTGGGGCACAACACTGGCCTGTGACTGCCTCTGCTGCAGGAGCAGAACCTGCCAGTGGATTTGGCAGGCATCTGATCATTTAGCCTCAGGAGGTTGCATGTGTGTCTCACAAAAGCTGTAAGCATTGCAAGTACCATCTTCCAAAATCCTCTGTGAGTGTAAGCCATGGCATCAAAATACCTGCCCAAGAAATGTGACAGTCACCTGTTGGACATTGGGCTGGCTGCATGATGTCTCTGGGACATTTGGATTGCTATTCTGTGGCTTCTACAAGCCTAATAACCCCCTGCTCACTGCTCAGTGTTGTGGAGCTTTTGCAATGGGTTCTGGAATTGGACGAAGGATCGTTCCATCTGCATGTTGCACATGCCAGACCTTGTGGGTTGCCTTGAAAATTCAGGTCCAGCCTGTGCTGAGGTTGTAAGTACTGTGGTACCACTTGAAGTGGTCCAAGATAACATACGCACATTCCATTTTTCCAGTTGTGTTGTTTCACTGATTGCTTAAAATTGTCTGCTATAGGCTATGTTCCTTTAGAGGACTTTGACAAGCAGTCTAAGTGCTGACATTATCTGTTGTGTAAAACCCAGTCTTTCTTTTTTCCCTGTTTTGTTTCTGTGTGGACAAACAGCAGAAACCTCTAACACAGAATCTCTGCTGTGATCTCTTGCTGTTTTTCACTAACAGGGAGATGAGGGTGGCGAGTCTTTAGTGAAAGCTTCACAGTGTTAACTGACCATATCCAAAGTGCCAAATGAAGGGTGCGGGCAGATCACTTTTCTTTGCTTCTCAGCAGCTGAATGTTGTTTCCTTTATTTCTTTTTAGCACTGGAGACATCAGGCTCCCCTGCTGGCTTCTGCACTTTGGCACAGCATGACCTGACTTTTCCATTTTGAAAACAGGCTTTTTAAGATCATCTCACAGGTGCCTTCCAGATGTGAAAGAAAGTACAGCATTTACACTTTTGTCAGCTTAAAGTAAACCAAACAACCATGTTCAGTTCTGCCAAACATTGTAGCTACACCTAGGGCAGCTTTAACTCATTTTTTGACTTGCAGTATTTGATTTACAGAATTAATTTTTTACTGTATTTTTTTTTTTTTCACAGCAGCCACACCATTTGTGGGTGGCAGGAAGCCACCACCTTTGTAGAGCAAGTGTCTTTGCAGTGCAGTGAGCTTTGGTCTGTACCTGAGGTGTAGACGGAGCTGTTTGTTTAACCCAAGCTGTGTCTTTCCTCTCAGCCCAAGGGCCAAGCATGGGGCTGAGGACCAGCAAGTGTGGAGCAGCCGCTGCTCTTGCTGGACCTGGCTCTGACACTGGCCAGCCCATCCCTGCTCTCTCTATAGGCCAGTGGTGAAGTTCTGTGATGGTGCTAAGAACGTTCTCATAAGCTGAATTTCGGTATGGGTTTTGTATTATTTGTTCCGGGCTGATTCTGGTTATGTTACTCTTATGCACCTGGTCCTGGATGCCTTACTAATGACTGCAGTGAAAAGGCAAATTTTAACTCTTAAGTTTCTGCATGTTTAGCATTTTGATTTCAGCATGTGCCCTTAAAATGCTGGATCCCAGTCAAAACAAGATGGTTATTTCAAACTAATTGTATTTCTGAGGAAAGCCATAGAACAAAATGTGTTCAGAGAAATTTGACTGCAGTTTGAGTTTTATTTTAGATTTTTCAATGCAGAGTAGTTGTTGGCAGCAGTATTATTGGTAATGCTCTGTATTAGAAGCATACATGCAGAAGAAACTAGAAGTTGTATAGTGATGGTAATGCCAGAATCTCCACAAGTCTTACAGTGCCAATAGGGCTGTCAGGGCTGCTTAAAAAAAGCTAGATAAGGGCATGCAAATAACTTTTAAAGACTATTTTTAGGCACTATTGCTAAAATTATAACTTCACACCTCCATATGGGTGTTGAGACTCCCTCCTGAGATTGAACGGCACTTTCAACAGAGAAGGTTTTTGGAAAATTGCTGTAAATTTTTATTAGTACAGCTAGAAAAAAAAAAAAAAAAAAAACCAAAAAAAAACCCACATCTGCTTGACTGTGACATTGCGTGGTAGAGGTAAATCCAACAATGGCTACCTTACAGTGAGGCTACACTTACTTAAAAGAGAAACAGCATAGTTGTGCTGATAGCCATCAAGTCAGCTCACTGGGAAGGACTTGGTACAGCGGAAGGAGGGCTATGTTTGCCTATTTTGTGTGCACAGATAAAAAAAGCAGTATAAAAATACATTTAGAAAATTACAAATTTCTTCTTTACATGGAATGTTGTGTCAGACAGTTGTGAGGAAGGACAAGACCCAAATGCTCCCTCCTAAAGCCATTTGTGATGGGTCTTCAGAGATCCCTTGCCAGGAGGGGGCTGGACCATAGGTGGAAGCAGGACTCTCCTTCATTTGTTGGGAGGGACTGCTTGGAAACTGGTGGTAGGCCAAACCCAGTCAATAAAAATGTGTAATTACATATTATCTTTTGGTAGCACTCATGTCTACATGAAATGATGAGATGGATTCAGTGTTTTGCTTCACAGAATTTGAAGCTGCTAACCATGTCTTCTGGTGGAGAGCTGTCGGGCTGGGCTGTCCATTTCACAGAAGCACCTCTTTGTTTTCTCGAAAGCAGACCTTGCTGAAACCTGTCACCAGGCACATCAGACAGATGGATGGATGGACAGGCTGGCTCTGACAGCCTCTGGGCAACCTCTCCTGGTATCTCTCAGTAACTGGCTCTGGGACTTTGATCTGTGCTGCCCTACAGCTGCAGAGGTCCTGCCCAAGAGAAAAGCTATGGGGACTGGGAGCTCTAGCTTCCATATCCTTGAGGAAAGGGTGTCAATAACCTGTTTCATCTGTAATCTACTTGCATTGGAAAAACATGGTCATAGTTTCCGTCTCTCATTTACAGCTGGAGAAAAAGATCATTTATATATTGTAGTAAAAATAAAGTCCTGAATGTATAATAAAAAAGACCCAAACCTAGAAAAGCCTGGAAGGGTTTTCTTTCTGAGCATGAAACAGTGCTACAATAGTCACTTAGAAAGAGGTTCATAATCCATAACATGGTTATTGAATATTAATGTTGTCTAGTCTGTCTAACGTTAAGCATGTTAAAGGAGAAGACAGAGCTAACGATTAGTTGTAACATGATTAATAGTACCTGAAATGTCTGTTACTGAGCTCTCTTAATGCATGATTCCACATATGGTAGTCACGGTATTAAGTTCCCACCATGCTTTCATGGGGGTGTGCCAGAGGTAGCAGAGAGAGTGGTTACTTGCCTTAGTCAGGATTCACAGCAGGCTGGGTGCAGCACTGAAAACACAGATTTTAAACATGTTAGTCCTGGTGGAATTTACTCTGTAATCCTGGGTCCTGACTCCTCCTGCTCTGGTTTCCCAAAAGCTGAGTGCTGCGCAGGACAGCACCTGCAGCAGATGGTAAGACATGCTTCCTCACTAGCACCATGAAGAGGTGCCAAGCTCCATTTAAACATTTTTGAACCAGACTCTCCTGGAGTCAAGGCACAGCCTCTCACCTACCATAGAGTGCTCTACTATCTGGTTGCCAAGCCTGTGAGCTGATGTACTTTGCTTAATGTCCAGTATTAATTTGACCAGAAGCTGCAATACCAAATGTTCTGTTATTCAGATTTTTCTGCCCTTTTCTTCTAATTGTTTAGTCTAGCTAAGCGAAATGAAACTTTCAATGCAAGGTACTAGAAGAGACCTATCAAAAAATACCCAGTTTCCCCCCAGTACTTGCGGTACTGCTCACACTGCATCTTTTGCTGCACTTAAAGCTGCATTTCCTCTATTGTACTAGGTATTCAAACTGTGAGAGGGGAAGCCATTGCAGTGGCATTGACGACTCTGTTATGTTTTTAAAGGGATGGAGATGGTTCATGCTTTATATGCTGAACACTATACAAAATGAAGGAAAAACAAGTGGGGCACAGGTCTGACAAAGGTATCGTGCTGTCAAGACATGAGTGGTTCTTGGAAATGTCAAGATATTGGAAGCATCAGAAAATGAAATGATAGAAACTGTCCAAAGAGTCTGACGAGCTGAGCTGTGGTCCTGGGTGCCTCAAGTGGTAGCTACAGGTCTGTTGTACTGGTCCTTCTGATGCCCTGCAGATGCCTGGGCTGGCTCTAGGAACAGAAGCTGTGCATCAGGCTGCTGCAGGGTTATGCCTATACACATTAGCTGCGCTCAGGGACAGAATGCTTTAGCTCAGACACACCAGGAACACGTGGCTACACATCTGTGGAGACTGGCGCATGTACCTTGATGTGTCTGTGCACATAGATGCACAAACTTGTCAACCTCTTCCACCCCCTCCAGCATGTGGCATGGCCATGCACAGTGTGGCCTTTGTGAATAAATGTCCTATCTGAATGCACAGAGTTCATTCGTCATGACAAGTGAGTGAAAATGCATATGCTACTTGAATAGTATTAAAATAGGTTATTCAAAAAGGTTTTTCTAGTCTGTGCTACTGCTTAGTTTGAATAGCTGAAAGGCAGAAAGTGGCTGATTCTTTTAAGCCGTTTGCTGTGTTTGGAATAGCACCACAACACAGTTAAAAGAGAAGTCAAAAGGATTATTAATTCTACCCCAGAGTATATTCACCAGCAGAGGGTTTACCATTAACATACACTGTGTATTCCATATCTCCACAACAAGAGTAGATAGAGCTTGAAACCCTGTTTCATGAGTTTCTGGACTGCAAAAAATCTTCAGTGTTGAAGTGCTGATTCCTGTTTTTCTTTTGTCTGTCAGCACAATTCTTACCATCTGGAGTTAGTTTAGCAGAAAGGTGTGGATGTATATTTGTCTTTCAATCCACTCAATAAAATGTGACACATTACTGTAAACTCCAGGTCCCAGAACTTTGGAAAAGCAGACAGAGCCCCAGGATGTTAAACCAAACAAAGTCCAGCGCCCTGCAGGTTGCTCACACACAAGTGGTCCTCCGCTGTCACCCTGCAGCATGAAAGAAAAATAAAGTCTACAGAGGCTACACGTGGCCAGCAGTCATGGTTAAAGCTCTCGGTTCCTACAGCAATTTGGCTTTAGTAAGTACCTCAGATGAAAAAAATGGCTGCTCTGCTGGACAGAGTCTTGGGCAATATTGTCTAGTGAGGCATCCCTGCCCATGGCAGGGGAGCTGGAACTAGATGATCTTAAGATCCTTTCCAACCCTAACTATTCTATGATACTGTGATTTTATGTGATACCAGCAACACACAGTGATACCAGTATTTATTTCCTGTTCTATTTTTACAAAACATTACCTGCAGAAGGCTCATAAAAATAACATAAATTAAAATAAAAAATTAGTATAATAGTTAAGGAGTACAGATAACCTTCAAGAGTCATCAAGCAGCATTTCACTATCATAAACTGGAGCTGACAACTACATCAATAGTAATGAAAGTTGGATTAAAATCTCTAAATAGGCAGTTGTCATTCCTGTAGTAGCTGAAGTATGCTATACCCAATAAGCACCACAGTACTTTGATTTCTAAAAGAAATTTTTCTGCTGTTAGTTTCTCCTACCATGCAAGAGTCCACAGTGCCAGACTCGTAGCCAGCACACAGCATCCTGCTGGTGATGGTTTTCATGTCAAAGTATGACTGGCATTGTTCTAAGGAAATGATGCGAACCTCTCCTTCTTGAAGCTTGAAAGGCACTGGAAAACAGAACAAAGCATTAAACTATACCCACATAAATACGCAAATAGTTATGATGGCTCGTTGAGATATCTGAGTTATGTTTGGGTAAATTCAACTTAGTGCATCAGGGAATCAGAATTCAAAGGGCATTGATACAATTTTAGCGCATTCAGGGGACAGTAAATGACTTCTTTGTGGTGTAAACAGCTGACAAAGCTCAAATTCTAAGGAAAGTTGTTCCACTTAGGGCATGAAATACTGAATGCTGTGTAGCCATCTACTTTTGAGACAGGTGGAAGTGCTAGTAAATGGCCTATCCCTCACATGTGCAATTTAATTTTTGCTGTATGTCTGGCCTGGCCGCTTGAGGTGAAGTCCCACCTGAAGCAATTCTGAAAAGAAAATTTCCTTCTCCAGTGTACAGAAGAAAAACCTTCCCTTGTAGTTACTATAATGGTGAGGGGAGAAACAATGGCTAGACCATTAATAGGGCTGTGGCCAGGATGATTTACACATGATTTATGCAGAAACATTTTGTCTAAATGAGCAACCTGGTCTAGTGGAAGGTGTTCCAAGGCAAGGGGCTTGGAACTAGATGAGCTTTAAAGCCCCTTCCAACCCAAACCAGTCAGTGATTCTGTGATAACAACATTTGTTCTTGTCATGGGACTGATGGATTGCTGTGGGCACAGAACATGAAAACATGCTAATGTTCTATTTGGAGAGACAAAACCAGCACTTGTGATTATGCCTTTTGATTCAAAAAGATGTTCATTCAGCCTGTATGCCAGTGTTTCCAGTGCATTCCACTTTCACTGAACTAAGAATGTCCTCCACCCTCCAGAATATCTGATACCTTCTCAGTACAGTTCTGAATACAACCTAAACCAGTAAACCAACCAATTCAGGTGACTTTCTTGATAGGAGTTTCTAGTGCCTCAGTGTTCTTTAAAATCAATCCACTTGTCTAAGTAAGGACTGAAGAGCATAAGTTCAAGCTGCTGATTTGAAAAAGCTAGGCTCTAATCACAGCTAGATCCCTTCATGAGTAGTTACAGTTCCCTAGTATTTAGTAAGGCCCAGTAATAATATACATGGATAAAGCTTTGTAATAGGATCACATATTTGATTAACTCAGTAGAAGGTTAACATATTTTTCCAAGTGTCTCAGAAATATTCAACTTACTTTTGTTGCCCATGTGTCCCCAGCCTGTAATGTAGCAGTAGGTATCTGGCCGAACCAGCTGGTCCTTACTGGGCAAACACACAGGTCTTACATAGCTTGTCTCATTGATGTCCTCATCTAGTTCCACAATGCTGATATCATAGTCTACCACTGCTCGGTTGTAGCGTGGATGGAGGATAATGCTCTTCACTAGTCGGGTCTGCATGAAGACTGATGGGTGATCAAGATTGCTAATCCCAAACACTACTTTCCAAACAGCTGCATTTTCTCTCCTTTGAAAAAAAAGAAAACTTGGGGAATTGCAATCAAACAAGATCATTCTTTTAAACTAAAATACCCTAGAAATTTTTCTCTCTGACATTTTGCAGATTACAATTTGTAAACAATTATATGTAAAATGCTACAAGAAAAAACAAATCCTTAGGCATCATTACTTACAGCTAAAATCTGAGCAACAAAATGCAATGGTTTCCATTTCCTTACTGTTTGCTACCAAACAAATTAAAGCTCATACCTTCAGAAGACTTGTGACCACCAATTAGTTGGTGTATTACATGCCAAAGGCTCTCAAAAGCTCTCCTTAGAGCATGCCCAGGTCTTTGGTGCTCCCATACTCAGTGGTGGGAATGTATGAGTTTCACTGGGGTGAGAGCACTCTTCAATAGGGAGCTGCTGACAGCCATGAGTCTAGCTAGAATCCCGAAGGAGACTCAAAGAAGCAATGCTATTACAAAAATTATCTCTTTTACAATGCACATGGGAAAAGTTCTTTATTTATTGGGCATTCAATCTGTGCCAAGCATACTTCCTATGCCTTACATCAAAGGTTGCTTTGACTCCAACAACTCTTAAGACTTTTTTGCTAAACAAAGAAGATCACAAAAAAATTGTGCACATGATACAAGTGGGAAGTCTGAGCAAGTGTCTGCTGAGATACACCAGAAAAACATAAATATTTTGAAAGGCTTTAGGGGTATAATCTCTTGATCATAACTGGTCACAGGATAAGTCACAGGTTCCTAATTAGTCTGTGATTCTAATAACACCCCAAAAGTCAGCATTATTCACACCAAATGAAATATATTTCCAAGTAACTAAGCTCCTCTGACAAGACTGAAGCTTCCTCAAAGCAGTGTAAATCAAAGCATGCAGAATTTCAGCTTTTTCACAGTACTCAGCAGAACTGTAATTTCTATGATTTGTAAAGAGATTTAGCTGCTAAAAAGAGTATTTTTGCATTATCTTAAGAATTGCATGAAAATTTTGGTATTTCTGACTATAATGACCATTTCACTATCATGATTAGTTTGTGAGTTTTTCCCTAAAGTTCCAAGATTAACTGCTAAGAATATTCGCATACTACTGTGGTTATGAACACTGTAAAAAAGTCATTGCTCAAAGCAATGAGCAGTCACAGTTAGAAAGTATTGTCCTACAGTCAAGTAAAGACCTTAATGTCTTGGATGCTTTGGTATAATGCTTTTCAAGTCAATCTTGACAAAACTCTGGGAACTGCACTAATAAACTAGCAAAGGACATGATGTTTCATGCGGCTCTTTCCATTTATGCCCTCTACAAGTATTCATGAGTATTTGAATTACTACTTTCTGCTGGATTACAGTTATATGCTGCTCCTGGAAGGAATGCTGAGGCACATGAAAAAAAAACAAGGTGGTTGGTGACAGCCAGCATGGCTTCACTAAGGGGAAATCCTGCCTGACCAATCTGGTGGCCTT
>JAOEHY010025219.1:0-18045 GCA_025447955.1 Psilopsiagon aurifrons | reverse complement strand
CAGTATCTGAAGGGGGCCTATAGAGATGCTGGGGAGGGACTCTTCATTAGGGACTGTAGTGATAGGACAAGGGGTGATGGGTTCAAACTTAAACAGGAGAGGTTTAGATTGGATATTGAGGAAGAAGTTCTTTACTGTGAGGGTGGTGAGGCACTGGAATGGGTTGCCCAGGGAAGATGTAAATGCTCCATCCCTGACGGTGTTCAAGTCCAGGTTTGAAAAAGCCTTGGGTGACATGGTTTAGTGTGAGATGTCCCTGCCCATCGCAGGGGAGTTGGAACTAGATGATCTTAAGGTCCTTTCCAACGCTTACTATTCTATGATTCTAATATGTCTATCATTTTAGTAATAAGCCTAATGGTATATATGAGTGTTTGAACAGGTTTTTTTTTCAGTTATGCTTCTGACTTTGTCTTTTTCAGAAAAAATAAGGCGGCTGATATTTTTGATATTTGATTTTAATTTCATACTTGTTATGTTATTTTAAGAGCCAATAAATTACTCTTATAACTATATTACAAAGAGAATTGTATGACATAGAATTGAATATATTTATGTCCAGAAAAATAAGTAGTTTGTTATCAATGCTTTATGAATATCTTACAGAATGCTAAGAAAGTGTATTTAAAGAACTGTTGTGCAACAAATTCTTCACACATAAGCTCTTTATATTTCCTTAATTACAGTTTCTTAAAATCACTTTCTTACTTCTTGGGCTGAAATGAGACAGAGAATAAGAGTAATGAAAAAATTCATTCTTCACTAGAAAGATAAGTGTGTCATCATTGTGTAGGAGTCAAATGGATATTTTTGTGTGTTAGGTTTAGTCAGACAGTTTATAATGACTGGTATCTCCATGAAAAAAGTCATGGTTTATGGGATAATTGCATATATCCTTCTATAAGACATTTACATTAGTTCTACAAAGCATTCTTACTAAAAACTCTACACAATGTACGAAATTAATAAAAATTGAGGAAAAATGGTCCACTGTGAAACACTGAAAGAGTTCCACTTCTTTTGCTCACAATCAAGTTAAAAAATTATGAGGAGATAATTTGATCATAGAAAGTAGCTGGATGGTAAGATAAGACTAGATATCAAAAGTTACAGGCATCAAAATGCATACTGTAATGAAAAAGTTCAATATTGTTAAACTCACTGAAGAACATCAGATAGACGAAGTTCTGTGTATAGTGTCTTACAGTGGGTAAAAGCTAAGTGATCTAAAATGCCACAAAATTATAACTATTCAAGTTTATTTTCATTATGTGTCGAAATATGTAAATAGGTATTCTTTTCAGAAGATTTAAGAATGTATTTGGTCTTCATTCAGATCCAAGGAGAAAGCACACGAGATGCCACACCAGTTTTATTTACTGTTTGCTGAAGCACTATAGAATTAAGGGAATTAGAGTTTTTCCTCTTTTCTATTTTCCTGCGGTATGAAAGAACATAATAACTTGATTAAGGTTATCAGGGCTTATTTGTGTACTTGTTTTTAACATACCTCTTTATATAATAGTTAACTTATCACTCAAAACCAAAACAAATGAATGAAGAAATCTGGTAACACATTAAAAGTTTTTACTGGCTAGTTAAAAATAACAAAGCCTATATAACGATTATCAGGTAATCAGTGAGGAGGTTACATAATACCGAGGGACAACTTTTAAAAAATAACAAAAAACCCTAATGAAGTTAAGTTATGTTGCACGCCATAAATGCAATGGTCATGTTAGAAATAAGTTTATATTACTCTCTGAAATGTGATAAGTCTTCATTTTGCACTGCCAGATCCAGACATTTCTGAACTTAAGGGTTTTCGCAAAAAAACCCCACAAAACAGGCAGCAATACAGTCTGAAGGTTGGAACGGAGGTGTTAGAATTTTCATTGGCTCAGCCTTTAGGAGACAATTCTGAATACCTTGATATGTGCCTACATTGCAATCATTTTGCTCAATAATGACACCAGTGAATGTGGCACATCGTCTTTAAGGAAGAAATGCTTCTATACTCTCTAGCCATGGCCCTGGATAGCAATAGAAGTGGAACCTCACTCTCATACGAGCTACAAATAACAAGGAAAACTGCCGTATGCCACTTCAGACATATATTCTTAACCAGTTGGCAATCTCTTTCTTTCAATACTTCAGAAGTTTCATGGCTACTTTTCTTCTAGACTTTGCCTCAATATATAGTCAGATGTCAAAAAAAAAAAAAAAAAAAAAAAAAAAAAATGCCTAGAAATTCAACTAATGCAAGAAAACCAGCGGCTTTTTTAGAATTTGAATCAACTGTGGACAGGTATTGCACTGAGAAACACTTGCATGTTAGTCATTTCATCTCAAAATGTTTGTCTGCTGCTGTAATGGCTGGTCATTTTTGACCAGAAACATAAGGGGAGCGAATAAACTAAAAAGGGGTTATACTATTGCTCAACAGAGAAACTGAGACAAGGTACATTCCCTCATCAAATTCATAATTCCAACTAGAAAAGCAAATTAGGTGGACAGGACAATTCCCTATTCTGTCTCAAGCTCTTCTTCTGAGAATGAATCCAAAAAGATCACCTGCTTCTGTAGACTAAGCTGACAAAATGGGATATCTTTGTTACAAAAGTATTCTTTGCCCAGTTTTTCCTCAGCCTACAATAGTATCCAAGCTGTAGATCAGGCAGACTGCCTAATGCTTATCACTTCTTGCACTAGAAAAAAGTCACAATCTTTACTTCCATAAACTTTTAAAAGCTTTCATATTGGTTATAATGAGGAAGGGGAAAAAAAGAGAAAGAAACTTTTATACAAGACAGAGAGGCAAAAATTAATAAAACACGTAAGGAAATTTTTTAATTCCAGTCACTTTTAATGCCATATTGGCATTAAAAGTAATAGCTGAAACTAGAATATAACAGGCCCTTACAAGATTCTTTGACAGAGACCATATGAGCAATCCCACTCATATCTTTTTGCCCATCTGGTTTGTCATTGCAGTGTCCCCCCAGGTGGAGCAGGGCAGACAGCCAGCTGCTACAGTCTTTCTCTGCACATGCTCCCTATGATTCCCCCACAGAGTTGTGCAGATTTCCTAATGTGTACCGTGTAAAGACAAACTTTAAAAGTTCTGTATCTAGACTTTAATCCAGGTATGGTTATAAAAATCCATTTAGACTTGTAATATCCAGGTCTTCTGTATCTACATTTCTGAGAAGAAAGTGCCTGAGGAAAAAAAAAAAACAACAAAACATCACCTGCATTTTTGTAGTCTGAAGGTGTTTTAATCACATGCACTGGAGATGAATAGTCTAATCCCTCCATCTAACATCAGAAGAAAAAATATTTCTTCTGGAAATACAAATGCTAAAACAGCAATCATTCTGCCAGACTATTAAAGAAAAGGTAGGTATATTTCCTCAATTAACAGACAATTGCTATTTTTTAACGCTATCCTGAAGGCAGAACCTGATTGCCAGGAGTGTTTGTCCATGCCTCATCCCTAGAAAACTCAGATTCTGTGACTCCCAAGGTAGAATTGGTACTGCTTGGGGAATACAAGGAATGCTGCCCCATTTGAGAAGCAGCAGCTGGATCCCTGTCTCTTCCTCCCTTTCAGGCATGGAATGAAAGCAGGCCTTGTTCTGGAGTGTCCTTCCCACCCAGGACTCAGGGGCCTGACTCCCATCCTGTCACTTCAGTTCCCCAGCTGTGAACAGGGTCCCCTGAGAACAGGGGGGAAGCAGGTTCTCTCCCCTGCTTCCTTCTCTCTGGCATTGGAAAACTCCGTTTTGTCTGTATGGCTGAGAAGCTTGAGCCAGTCCTAGGTTTATATCATATGCAAACCAAGGACATTTTTCTACAGAAATCATAAACTTAAATGGTGTTTTGTTCAGCCTGAATATTATAGATTCTGAAAATAGTTTCTGTCAGAATGCTCTTGGTACATATTTGCAGAATGTTTTCTCAGTTGATATAAGCCAGTTCCATTTAATAGGAGAAGTGGTACACAGTGTAGCTGTAAAACAAAGTTGCACTTTTCAGTTAATAATACACAGATGCGCACACAAAAAAAACCCCAAAACCAAAACCCAAAAACAATCCAAAGAGGGAAACCAGGTAAGCACCCTATTGTATTTACACCAGGTCTAAGTGCAACTCTGGACAAGGTATTATTATTGCTAAAAATAATACCCTGCTTAGGTTTATGTTGCTTTTGTGCTTGAGTCCTGACCTTGACATTGGACATACTTTGTTGGGATCCTGAGGGATTTTTTTCATTAATCCAGTCAGACGAAAGTTTTCAATATATAACTTCTATTACAAGCTTTTATTCTTTAAAAAGATTATTTTTATTTTTGGTTCTATACAGCAAGTGATGCTATTTCATATGATCGGTATTAGGATTGTAGAATGTCTTATAGTTTTCTGGAACCAAAAACTGATGATGGAATATTAGTATAAAATGCCACAGTCTTTAACAACACTCTCCCTTACAGGTGTCCATCTCTCAACATGAAAATATTTAGCAGATTCTGAATTCTTCCTGCAGCTTGGGGAAAATTCAGCTTTTTGAATGTGGAAATTAAAAATCTGGTGAGAGAGAACAGTAGCTTAGGAAAATGTGCCACATATCATTCTAAGTAAGAGCAATAAATGACATGCAACATCAGAAACTAGAACAATTTCATAACATCAGTGGCCTTTTTATGAGTAAATTGCTCCTCTATGGATTTGTGTACTGACCAGGAAAAGGATATGACAATAATGATCTTTTTATGTCCTTTAAAAAAGATAAAAATAAGATAATCTCCAGGTGGTCTTTTTTTCATAAATCACTTTTAAGATTAGTGGCTACTCTTGTGTTGTGTTCTGACATCTTGACAATAAAAAAGTGCTTATAATGCTCCTGCGGGGTTTATACTAAAGCCTTTCCCTATAGTTAGGCAGTAAATCAGTGACTGACAGGATTCCTAACCTGCCACCTCCTGCCAGGGTGACATTAAATTTACACTATATACTGTAATCTCCTTCCAGCTACCTAATAAGGACAAGAGAAAAGTCGCTTCTAGATATCCCAGTTCTAAAGCCTTGGATAGTTTCTTCACAAAATTATACTAATGGAGTGTTAGAACTCACCTCAAACTGCTGTGAGAGTCTGTGAAAATTACTCTGCCTTAAGGATGGAAAAGGGTCTACAATTATAAACACATAAATTACTGTACAATATAATATTCGGTATTGTATACATGTAAAGGAATACATCTGTACCTCTATACCTCTATGCTTATCTACCTATTATGCCTCATTTCACCCAGCAACATAGAAAATTATGAGGGTTGCATTGTCTCAGGACCGATGTGGCTCACTACATGCGCCTGGTGGGAGGGTTACCCCTAACTGTGGGAGAGATTGTATTCAGAACATGGTTGGTTTCCCCCTCTAGGCAGCTAGCCTCTGATACTACTAAGGCATAAATAAAAGGCTGTGGTAAGATACTGACCATCTTGGTATGCTTTTCATTAGCCTCTGGAAGTCACCGGCAAGCCCTATACCCTGCAGCGCCCTGTCTGCAGCTGGGAGGGGAGCAGAAGGGAGGGAAGAGTTCGGAGTCTTCAGTGATGGCACTGTCATACCATAAGATGGGTGCAGAGATGGCTGCCAGCAGGATTTCCTGAAGAGATGGTGATCATCTATTGCATAGTATGACAGGATCACAGGATTGTTGAAATACCATTTCAACCATTTCTGAAGGGATTTTTGGAGATTGCCTAGTTCAAATCCCCTTCTCAGAGCAGGTTCAGCCACAGCAGGTTCAGCCAGAGCAAGTTACCGAAGAATGTGTTAATTTTCGTTACTTCTGCCAAATCAGGCATGTATACATATTGCTAAATTCTCTCCTGAGCCTCCTCCAGGCCAAATAGTCCCAGATCTCTAACCCCTCTTTGCCTATGTCCTCACAGCCATCCTTGTGGTCCTTTGCTGGACTCCCTCCAATATATCCTTGTCTCTTATACTGTGGAGCCCAGAACTGGACCTATCAATCCAGCTGTGTCCCACCAGCACCAGGTTAGGAGGGAAGATTGATCTCTCTTGACCTGCCCCTTCTCCTACATCACAGGATGCCACTTGCCTGCTTGCCCACAGCAGTACACTGTTACAGGTCATGTGCAACTTGCTGAACACCTAAACCGCAGGTCTTTTCCTGCAAAGTTGTTTTGCAGCCAGTCGACCCCCAGCATGTAGTGCTGAACAGCATTATTCCTCCCCAGTGGCAAGGCTTTGCACTTCCCCTAGTTAACCATGAGGTTCTTGTCAGCACTTCTTATAGAATGAAGCTTATTTTATGGGTCTGTGGAAAATTATGAGTCTAGGCTATGCACTCCTTGCAGTTTTTGGGGGAAAACTAAAAGAATACTGTCAAGAGTGAAGCAGTCTCTCTTCTGTGCCTTTCTGTGTTGTGTTACAGAACCTTCTTTGAACTAGACTGAAACAATGATAGCAGCTCCACCCATGATCAGCACTGGTCAGGCCAGCACAGACAAATTTTTAACATTTTTGTAAGAACAGAGACACAATGAACAGTATTTTTTATTACTTTTGCTTAATGACACTGAATAGGGATTCTTACGCCTCAACAGATTCCAACTGGCTCTAACACTGCTCCACTTTGATAAATTTGTCCTCAGCCAAGTATCAGAGGTCAAAAGTCTCGATCCTCATTAACTCATATAAGAATTTTATGATGTTATAAAGAAAACGGTGAAGAAGAATGCCTTGGATATGTACCGTTTTAGCAGCTAAACAAATCCAGAAACTAGGTTAGGAAAGTCCATTACTTCAGTTGCACAACTGAACACTGTAAGAAAGTATTTTCTCTATGAGTTGTATGCAGTTTAGAGTCAGGTCTTCCAAATCAAGTGTCAGACATTAAGACATAAAGTTTTGGCCTTTAATTATTTCAACAGTGATCAATTTATTTAAACAGAATCCAGCAGCAGTAACGTTAAAGTGAGAACTGGGCTTTGACTCATTTTTTCATGCCATACTCAGCAGGTTAATTTAAAAGAACAATTTTACAAGCAGGAAGTACCTTACACTTCTCAGTCATGTCCAGGCTAGAGATTTCCTGAGACTTAGATGAATGAACCTTAGTTCTGCAGTGCTTCCAAGCAATGCCATCCAAAACCTGTCTAAACCTTTTGTTTCCCACTAGAAAAAAGAAAGAGGAAGAAACCTGATTTAACATCCAATCCCATTTAAAAAATGATGTTAAATAGCTATGCTGGTTAATACACTGGGTATGGATCCAGCTTGAATTCCAAACTTTTCGTAATTACTTGATTTATTTTTCTTAGTTCTGGAAATATTTCCAATTCTGATATCTTCAGCTATCTTCAATAAATTATAACATTGATCTATACTTTGCATTTGAGCATTAAAACTTTGAATGTACAATGTGTTTAAGTGTGCACACATGCATGAAGTTATTGCATGCAATCTCACTTTGGAATTCAGCCAGCTCCTAAATATGATTTTTCTTGCCTTCTGTTGGGCTTAAAAATACACATACATTTTCTACTTACGTACATAGATAAGTGTGTGTATGCACACACATACACCATCAGAGTTTTTTACCTACTTGTTCCTATTCATATATACATATATACACTATAATTAGTGTATATGTATTGCTTATAATTAGATATATGTTCTACACTTACAGGTGTAAAAAGAGACGAAAAGAAGGAGAGAGGCAGACAACTGGGAGAGTGAGAGAATGGAGAGAAGCCTTCAAGGGTCCCAAGTTTCACAACCTTCTAAGCCTTTACAGGGTAACTTTGGTTTAGATGAGCAATATGTTGAACTATTTGTTTTCCCACCAGGACAACAGCAGGCTTTTGATGGATGTTTAAGTTCTGGTTTTCAGTAGCAGTAGCATCTGTGACACAAGATCTCTGGAGGAAGCAACTTTCAGAATTCACTCATACTTCTGTCTGTCTGTTCTTGCAGTCTGATACGATACTGCATTTTATCTTCAGCTGCAGCTCCCTCATGATTTTATTCCATTTTTTCTTAATCTTCCAGCTTTCCTTCCTCCTTTGTCCTTCTGCAGTCTCCTTTCCCCCATAAACGTACAAACCACTTGGTTTTTTTTTTTGTCTTTTTTTCCACTAGGCTCTGTACTCAAGAGCTTCAAAGGGAACTAAACACAGCTATCAATTATGTTCATTTCCCCATTAGAAAACAGAGGGCATAGAAAGCATGAGTGCAGGTCTCCCTTGAGACAGAGCTATGAACCTGGATCATGAGACTAATGAGAATGTATGAATGTGGTCAGGAATAAAAAATCATATCATTGAGTGAAAAACAGGGTTTTACAAGTTTAGAAAGTAGAGCAAAAAATGATCTCACTAGTATTTCAGGTGATTCTTTTTTTATCCTACCTAGATGATTTTTTCCATAAAGATGCAAGCACATCAAAACAAGATGAAATATTTCCTAATCTTTTTTTCTATGTAATCTAATTGTTTGTCAACTGTATTTTTTTTTTTTTTTTTAGCTTTACCTTTTCTCTCTGTTGTTTTTTTTTTTTTTTTTTTTTTCCCACAAAGGACTATAGCTCAAGGGGTCATAACTTTGAATATCTTTTTTTTTGTTTCCCTGACTCCACAGTCCTGACTGATAATAATTTAACGCGTTTTTTTTAATGTAGCTCTGGTGGAACTTGTTCTCTAGAGTTGAAATTTTAGGCAACAGCTTGCTATGATCCTAATGAAAATCTGTATCTGTCACTCTGCAAAAAATGCTTAAAATGGTACTTCAAAAACTGATACTTCAGCTTTCAGAAAAAAAATGCAAATAGAGATCCCAAGTGTAATATGACATAATTTTAATTAAATCAGCTGCTCAGCACTTACATTTACGGAAGTAAATGCATACTAAATATGTGCACTGGCTCTCTAGGCTGGTGTGTGATGTTCTTTGTGCTACGCTCAGTCACTGCAAATTTATGACTCAGTTCTATGAGGTGAATCTGAAATTAATAAAATGGCAGTTCTCTGCATCCTAGGTTATGTAGACTCGATGGAAACGTTCCTTTGTTTACGTAAATGTCTGATGATTATACAAATAAAGCGAAAAGAAAAATATAAGATTAGGATAAATATCCTCCTGACTATTGATGATTAAGAGAATAACAGTACATACGTACCTTTTTATTCAGTAGTATCTGTTAGGAATGGAACTATTCATAATACAGATTAAAGAATAGAACAAAATACATTTAAAGGATTTAATGCACTAGAAATATCAATAGCAGTGTAATATCTTTCTTAGTTAATCTGATATTATACAGTATCACTCATCTGATAAAAAAAAAAAAACAGCTTTAACTATACTTAATTAACTCAATGCAGAACCTATGCAAATAAGAAAAAAATTCAAAGCAGTACTGCTACCTTCTTTTGTAAAAATTAAAAGCTTACATAAGCAAAGCAAATATTTGACTGTCAAAGTATATGAACTGGGAACAATAGAGCTGACTAGGGAAAATAATTTGGTTTATGGGTTTTTTTGCCACCTTCTGACCTAAAATATTACATATAATCCAGTCCTGTCACTCATGAGTTATCTGGTAGGAATGCTTCTGAATTACTGTAAATAGCTTGCCATTCCCCATAGAGATGGGTTCAAAATTCAGTCTAAAATACAGGCTTGTCTTTCTTACCCTGAAAGAATTGAGTAACATATATGGCTATACTTACTGAATAGTAATAGTCTTTTCTCCCATTGAAGCACCATAAAAATGACTTTTCAGCTTCTCATGCCCTGCCAGCAAGAAAACTGGAGGGGCACAAAAATCTGGGATGGCTGACCTAAACAGGCCAAAGGGATATCCCATACCATGTGACATTTTGCTCAGTATATAAACTGGGAGAAAAGCTGGCAAGGGACTACTGCTCAGGAAGTAGCTGAGCACAGTGAGTGATGAGCAGCTGCATTGTGCATCACTTGTTTTGTATATTTCAATTCTTTTATCATTATTATTATAATTATTATTATGTTCTTCCTTTTCTGTCCAACTAAAATGCCTTTATTTCAACCCATGAGTTTCTCACTTCTACCCTCCCAATTCTCTCCGTCATCCCACTGAGGGCAGGGAGTATGCAAGCAGCTGGGTGGTGTTTAGTTGTCAGCTGGGGCTAAAACACAACAGTAGCAATAGTTTGCCTTTGGTAGAATCGAAAGGAAAGAAATTACAATGCTATAAAGGGAAAGAAAAAAGGAGGCGACATAGATTTGTAATTTGCACCTAATTTTAGACATCTGCAGCATGAATATTTACATATGAGCTAGTCTGTCGAGAGATACAGGAACTTTGGGAGGAAAAAATATATTAAAAAAATATGTTTGATTGCATGTCTATTTTTGTAAAAATTCCACTATATAAGTAACTATTTTCCTACACTAAGAAGGAATCCAAGAAAAGAACACAGATGCAGACATCTACATTGCATATAGGTGCTTTAAATCAGACAGACAAATAACATCCAAGAGGATTATATTATGGGGAATAGGGATGATTGGAAAAGCTGCATCTTAAAGATACTGTACAAAAGGAAGACACACCATTTAAGTGTAACCTATTCCTGATTACATAGAGTGTCAGGTGTGTCAAATTACAAACATAGGCACTTCCACCTGCATGGAGATTTAGGAAGGAAAAGCAAGAGCTCTTTCAATTTTCCTTGTAATGCCTGCTTAGCTGTGTTGTGCTCTATGAGGTGACTAGACAATCATTAGGAAATATTGAAGAAGCAGTTCAAAATCTTGCTTTAGACAAAAAGAGATTGCTCTACTGTGAAGTGGCAAATTAATGACAGTTGTGCTGGCATTAGGATGGACTACCCATGTTTAGAAGAGGAAGGACCACGAGCAGGCATATATGGAACCTCTACAGAGAGGAGAAAAAGGGATAAAGAAGAGTCTCTACAGGACATAGCAACAGAGACTCAGAAGAGGACAGAGGCACCACAGCAAAAGAGGACAATTTTTTAAGAAAAAACTCATGGCAATGTTGAAGATGGATGACTGCTGAGAGCAGGCAGAGGCGGGAATGAGATTGGAATGTTGGTTCTGGTATTTGCCACTGGAAATGAAAAAGGTAATAGGGCTTTTATAGACTGCAGCACACAGCAGCCATGCCTGAACAGGTTTTTGATGGAAATAAGAAAATAAATTGGCTTTGCATTAAAAAAAAAAAAAAAACACAAGGGAAATGGAAAAGAAGGACAAAACAAATGCAAGGGTGTGTTTGATCATTTTTCTGATTTGGTTTGGGTTTTTTTTTTCTAACACTGGAAAAATACAGAGCATGTTTGTAACATGAGATGAAAAGCAGAGGTCGAAAGCTCAACAGTGTCCAGTGTTAAAGTAAGGAGATGGGATGAGACTTTCTGGACTACTTTATGGAGTTAGAGGAGAACAGAATTAAAAGCTTCCTCATCCTCAACTGAAAGTCACTAAAAGGTCCAGCTGCAGAGCACCACAATAGATCCTGGCAGTAAACACCAGATGATGGCCCTATAAGAGGGTATCAGCCACAAAAGATATACATGTCTGAAATGGACACCAAGCTAATGTCCTTTCCTTCAGAGGAAGTGCAAAACCAAACTTGCAAAAGAGTAGATGTTAAAGAACTGCGGAATTGCAAATATGACTACCAAAAAATCTGAACTGTTGTTATTAATGACAGTAAAGGGAACAGCATTAGGAACTATATGTAAAGTAAAGTAGATCAAGAAATGAGAAAATATCATGGGTTTCACTGTAAAAATTAATAACAAAGGGTAAAAAAATAGGCAGATGTAAAAAATGAGGAAGAGGGCAAAAGGGGAGGATAGAGGGGTTGAAAACATTGGCTTGGGGCCTCCTAGCCCATGAGAGATATGGGGATGCCAAGAGGAGGCTGCCAAGCTGTTCACACACCTCTTCTAAGATGGGAATGAGGGACCTAAGCTTCATTAGTCTGGTAAAGAGACAGACTAGGGGCAATCTAACAGCAACCTACAACAGTTTGAACATCAGTTACAAAGTTGACAAAGCCAAAGTCATTCTGGTAACAAGGCTACAGACTGTGGCTATGGACATTCAGATTAGAGACAAGCTAACCTCTCCAGAAAAGAAGTGCAACACTGGGACATCTTACCCAACAAAGCATAAGGGTGAACTTTCTGTTCTTGGATTTTTCCAAGATTTGGAAAAAAAAAAGCCACTTCAGCCCATGGTTGTGTAGGTGTAGTCCCACTTCAGGTGGGTAGTCTGGGATGGACAACATTCCAGCCTAAATTTCAATGATTCCGTATTTCCACAAAAGAAAGAAATTAAGTCACGTAGACTCTAGTCTGCTGAGAAGAGAATGCAAGAGATGGATGGCAGAGGCATCATCAGAATTCTGTGAGAGCTAGTTGTAGAAAATGAAGTGTGAAGACAGCTGCAATCTCTTTTAAGATTGTTTCAGAAATAACAAAAGAAGATGAAGAGAGGTGTAAACCCTGTCATACTGCTGTGTAAGAGGTAGAGATGATTGAGTGTGTGGAAAGCATGGCATGCATGAAGACTTGTGGTAGGTATCACTGAGTATGGGTGACAGAAAGGAGGGAACTGTGCAATTGCTTCCATTTCTTGGACCTTTGATTCTTAAACTTGGCCATTATTGCTTGTTCCTTTTCAAAATGAGGTTCAAAGTCTATCTTTTTCCTTTATATCTGTGCAGCTCAAACTATATGGGGAACTTGAGCTTCCATTTCTTCACTGGGGCTTCTTGACGTTAACATAATAACCATAACTGGCATTTAGCATAATAATGATAGCCAGTAATTTCCTTTTCTAAATATTTAATAACACCTTGTTTCTTAGCTTTCAATAATTCAGACTAGTACAGAGAGCACATAATGTTCCATTTTCTTCAAGGAAGAAACTTGAAACGGAAATAGACAGCAATGTGAGAAAATCACTGAGGATGAAAGAATGAAAAGAAACTGTAATGGTCAGATAACAACTGCACAGTGAGGAATAATATGTTTATTCTTACAAATTTTACAGAATTTTTAGGAGGCCAGTTTTTCACCATTTGCTTATATAAAGGAATACAAATAAAGGGAAGTCCATATAACTACTATGTGGGGAAAGGCCATGGAATCTGTTGATGCATGGGCTAACAACCCAAAGGAGACAGATTGTTTTGTTGTTTAGGATTCTGAGTTTCAATTTTGCACCTGTCCCACTGTGTGCTGATTCTGCAAAACCTCACTCACAAATGTTTCTCATGACTTTATAGGCAGCTTGTTAACATCAGTGGAACTGTTTTTCAATTATTTATCTGAATAGGTGTTTGCAAGATCAATTTCAAGTCAAAAGGGGCAGCATTCCAAAACACCTTCCACCTTCTCTGCAAAATACAATAAGATTTAGGTAAGATTTTGATGTTAGAACCAATAGGGTTATTCCTACACTTGCAAACTAAACAAAACCTAGGGCTTTCTTTGACACTGAAGCCAACTGGTATATCCTTACTATTAAGCTCTCTTGCCACCAAAAATAAGTTAGCAACATTCAAACTGCCTACTGGGAATGATTCCCACTCTGTGCTGATTTCCAGTGTATGCCTACTGGGAATGATTTCTGAATAGACTAGTTGGAACAGAGTTATATTGTGCCAGAAAGTGTATTACATTTTAACAATATCAATGATCATTTTTGCAGTGTCTGTGCCAGTGCTCTGACATGAACCTACTAATATAAATAAAAGGCTCATAGGTATTAAATAACTGGGTATAGGAGGATTTTAGTAACATCAAGCTTATTTCACAAATATTTTCCTGTTCCCCCATCCTCCTCTTCCTAAACACCCCTGTAAGTGATGGCATCTAAGTTTGTCGGGTGTCCATGTTTGACATTGAAGTTCTTAAATCTCTGAAACTCCATACTGTAGGAATGTAAAACACTGCCCACCTCTTCTGCCTCCATCCCACTGGAATCCAGAAATTAAGCTTTTCTCTGTAAAAGTCATCTCTGGGGACATAAGCTACATAAAAGATTCTAAAAATCCACATTTTTCTAAAAGCTCACCAGAGGAGCTGGTTGTGCTACAAAACCTTTTTCATGAAGGGCTTGGAGAGTGAACTGGATTTGGTTCTTGCTTCAGCTGGAAGGAATTCAAATCTACTGCATCCACCTCCCAGAAGCTTTCCCTAGCTGCTGGGATACAATTTTCTGGAATAAATAGACACTTTCCGTGTCCCCTACTGAACTTGTGCCACTTTGCAACAAGATTTAATAGGCTGGAGTCGTACCACAAGAGGAAACCCACAGGTTAATTAGGACTGGAAGTGCTGAGATCTCTCTTTGCTTCAGGAATTGTTTAGATGGTGTATCTGATGTAAAATGCATTTCATTACAGGGCTCAAATACTCTAAATTTTGTAAGAGGGAATGGATGAAGAGCCCATTTTTAAAATAAGCGTCACTGCAGTTACATTCTGAGGGAAACCAGAAGGGCTGCTTTGCTCAGCTCTGTTTTGATCATCTCTCCCTACAGAATAACAATTTTATGAGTGTGGCAAAGTCCTGTCTTATTTTCTTTCCCTCTTGGGAGAGCTGTGAAAAGACAGCTAAAGCAAAAGTCACTAGATGATGCTAATTTGAAAAATCCCTTAACAGGCAATCAGGTTTTGTTTCATTGGTTGATGGTGCTTTTTCAGTGGAGGGTATTATTAACTAAAAAAGAGAAATAGGAGAAAAAGGAAAAAGAAAAAGAAAAATAGAAATAAAATATAAAGAAAAAGAAGAAAAAAAAAAGAAAAAGGAAAAAGAAAAAGGAAAATTAAAAAGGTAAAGAAAAGCCAGATGCTGTTTGCTCCCTGCATCTGTTGCGTGTGTTCACACCAACTTCCTATAGGGATGCAGGAGAGAGGAGAAGTGGTCCCCTCTTCAATCAGCGTGAAATGCCACTTCAGCCTGTGCCACCCCATCTCCAATGGAAACCCTGCGACATCTAAATTGAAGCAGGTTCCACCTGGTTCCTGCCATTGGCATGGGGAGAAGTACGCACACTCAGAGGACAATTCATCAGTGCTATCTCGGGTACCAATCTCCAGTGATTCACCCTCTGCAGGTGTCTCTTCCTCACCTTTGATTATAACGGGAGTCTTTGATATCTCAGCCTTCATCGTAGACAGGTCCTACCTGTGCGGCTGCTTTTGAACACCTTGTTCAAGGCTGATCTGGAGGGTAGATCAGGAAACATGCTGAGAATGATCAGAAGCTGAAGGAAACACAACCTTGTGCAATCTCTGCAAGGACTTAAGAGGAATCAAAAGGAGCAGCAATAGCTGCTTCATGTCAAAGTCTCCTGAAAAGAGTAAATTAACCCCTCTGTCTGCTGAGGGTAAAAGAAGGCAAAAGCTTGAGCAGTGTGTAGCAAGCTGAGTCCAATCCAGGCTATCACACCATGGAGCAACTTTAGTGCCTTGAAGAGGCCAAAATGGATGAGGAACAGAAACCTCAGAGTTCCAAACAGCAGCTGGGAGCAAAAAAATACTTAGATGGGTTTTCTTATGATTGCACTACATGAAATAGTAATCAAAGCCTAACACCAACCTCTCTATGAGGAATATGTCATCTGAGGTGATTTAGCACTGGCTTTGGAGCCAAAACGTTTGTTCTTCTCCCTCTCTAAAAGAATTGGGGTATTATGGTCACTTTTAGTTGAAAGCCTCTTGAGAATGACCCAACCTCAATTACCTTTAGTGCTGTACAATGTGCACCACACAAAATGGGTTCACCATAGCCTCATAATAAAGGAGCATAGACAAGGTCCACTTGAGAAACTCTGACCTTTTCTCCCAGGGACTCAGAAACAGATGAATTATGGACAGAGGTTGGCCAACATTGTGGTGAAGAGGAGCCGAGATGTCCTGCATCCCACGCCTGTGGCTTCATGGTAAAGCCTCCAAACACTTGCGATGTTCTTGGCCCAAAGCAGTGTAGCTGCAGGCCTCAGCAAAGCAGGGACCCATAGGCTGGAATAAATTTGCCCAATCCCACAGGCTCTTCAAAAAAACCAAGAAAGAAAGAAAAAAACCCAATCCCAGAATGGCAAAGGCAAAAGCCAAGGAGAAAGACCTTGGGTGGCAGAACCACATGTTTATAGCCCTTAGGCTTTGACAGATCATTGGCTTTAGAGCCCTTCCAGCTCCAGAGAAGTAGGAGGCATCCAGCTCCCAAAAATATGTCATTGCCAGCATTTTGAGAGACACATTTTTGGCCGGCCAGCTCACAAAGACAGGCCTCCTGTCACCACAAAGTGCTCATCGGCTTGCCCACATGTTGACGACAGCTTCAAGGCTCTCTTGTCTTCTTGGAGACTTTTTTCAGGAGGAAGGATGCTGAGCTGTGTGTGCACTACAGATTGTGGGTGTAAATACTCCCTGCTTGCAGAGAAGAATGTGAAAACCCTGAGCCCACAATCATGTTGAGTCATCGGCCATGGCAAGCAACCACGGGCCGAGTTGCCGCCCAAGCCCTGAGCCTCTTGTACTGGTAGGGTGGTTTTCTGTTGTGTTTTGGTCTCCCTCAACGGAAATCCTTGCTTTGACTGTCTGGCACCAGAGAAAGACTATGGAGAAGTTTGGGCTTTGTCAGGAGACAGAGGTCTCCTGAAGTCCATGCATCTTGGGTGACCCAAAGGAAGGGAAATGCCCACCTGCAGAGTAGACCTTTGCATCTTTTAAGAGCAGCCACATCTGTGGTAGTCAAGACCTATGACCACATCTGCCTTGTGCTGGAATGCTCCTTGCAGCAGCTGGGAGAGGGATGTGCTTCACATACCACATCTGTCCCATCCCACAGCTGCATGGGTTGTGGTCAGCATAGGCATTGGAGTTCTTTGGGCCTTGAGCCTCCACCAGTGAAGGGACAGAAAAATGGTTATTTAAATGCACCCTTGCTATGTTCAATATCCCAATTTGTGAATCTCAGCTCCCCCTAGAGCTGCCCCAGGACTCTGTGCCCCAAACCCCACCTGATGGCATTCCCATGGGATGTGGCAAGTGGAAAGTCACAGAAGAATCCAGGAGATCTGAGGCACCCACCTGGAAGAGAGATTTTAGGGCAATAACTGGTGATCTTCACCCTGTAGCACAGCAACCCCATCTGGGGCTGCTCTGGGGGCTCCTGCTAAGACCTGTCTGTCCCATAGATGTTTGGTCCCTTATATGCTGATGACTGTTTGGAAAACTCCTTGGAGAAGCATCTGTCAACAAAAAGCCTCATCATGCAGCTCAGCAGCTCTTCCCAAGCCCCCAGGGCTTGGCTTTGGGAGTTTTTCCTCCCTCCTGTGTGGGGCTTTTCTTCTGCATCCCATCACCTGGATGATGCTTACAGCCCATGAAGCAGTGAAATGCAACTCAAACCCAAACCACTGCGACCTGCTGGTATGGGTCTCCCCTGAGCACTTTCCTTTCCCATCTCTGAAATGATGACCCTACTTAGCTGTTACCTAGTTGCAAAGGGAAATAAAATTATCAACCGCAGGAGCTGTGGTGGCTGCATCACATTTGCAAAGCAGGGATATATCCAGGAGGAAAATCATACAGATTCATGTGTGAGCAGTGGGGAAACATTTTGGACATTAAAAGTTGTTACAGGTGGGTGATGTACCAGGCTGGGATGAAATAATATGAAAAATAGAGGGAGACAGTTGAAGATAAAGGAGGAGTGGATAAGCAAATGGAAGTTGAAGCCCTCAACAACCTTGTCTAACCCCATAGATGACCCTACTTCCAGCAGGAGCTCGGGCCAAGGAGCCATCCAACCCATATTAGGGCATGATCCAAACCAAATTCCACTATAATCCCGTACAGCACTATCCCAAAGGTATAACTCTAAACACACTCCTGCGTCTCTTTGCAGGAACTGTTGCACAAGGGAAGGAGTTAGCAGCACGCGAGGCACTAAATAAAAGGCACAAAATCCTTGTCTGGTTCCC
>JAOEHY010025217.1:0-10883 GCA_025447955.1 Psilopsiagon aurifrons | reverse complement strand
GTTATTAAACTGTTCTTATCTCAACCTGTGGGAGTTGCATTCTTTCGATTCTCCTTCCCATCCCTCCAGGAACAGAGAGAAGAAAAAGGGGGAAGTGAGTGAACAAACTGCGTGGCTGATTTATGGCCTAAACCACGACAGTACCATGAAGCCACTTCCTCAAATGAATGTAAACCCCAGGGGTTGAGATAAGAACAGTCCAGTTAACTAAGGTACCATACAAAACTACTACTGCTATCACCACTAGGAATAATAATGATAAGGGAAATAACAAGGGGAAAGAATATAAAAATAAAAGGAGAAAGGAAAACAATAAACACAAGTGATACACAATACAATTGCTCACCATCTGCTGACCGACACCCAGCCTGATCTGAGCAGCAATTTGGGCTTTCCAGGTAACTCCCCCCAGTTTGTATGCTAGGCATGACATGCTGTGGTATGGAATACCCATTTGGCTAGTTTAGGTCAGGTGCCCTGACCCTGCTCCCTCCCAGCTTCCTGTACCCCCCACTGGCAAAGCATGAGAGACTTAGAAGTCCTTGATCAGGCTAAACATTCCTCTAGCAACAACTAAAACATCTGTGTGTTATCACCATTGCTCTCAGGCTACAGTTGAAAACATAGCACTTGCAGCAACTACTAAGGAGGAAAATGACTTAGAGCTGAACCAAGGCCCGGGGACCAGAACTGAATACACTATTTGAGGTGCGGCCTTGATGAGGACTTAATGAGGGTTTGTAACTCATTCTGTGATCAATGAAAAAGATCAATTTGCTTGTTTGTTTCACTCTGAGGTTGAGGTTCATGTTAACATTGACTAGTCAAGGCTGTACAGACTTACCAAGGGCTGGGAGAAATGCACAAAAGAGGTCACACTACCAGTCTTAGAACCAATTCTACATATTTCTTGTAGGTAAGCAGAAAGATGGATGCGTAGCATGATGAAATATATATGACCATTTTATGCCCTTTTTTTTTTTCCTTGTTTTTAGAGCTGTCACAGCCTGGAGACAAGGGCTGTAGATGAGCCTGCAGAAAGCTGAAAGTGACTTTCAGCCCTTGGGAGCTGTCACAGAGCTTGACTTGACCCAATGACATGTGTTACCTTTGTATTGTGCGAGCGCGGGCGTGAAAAGCCGGACACAGCCTGACGTCACACGTGCCTCTCACCTCGAAACTCGCGTCTCCTGCGGGATGTGACGTCGCCGCGGAAGAGGAGAGTGTGGCAGCGCGTGACGCAGCACTAGCGCGCCGGGGCACGGGCGGCGGGAAGATGGCGGCGGCGCCTTGGTCGGCAGAGGCGGAGCGGTTGGACTTCTTGCGGGAGCGCCATGTGCGCTTTTTCCAGCGCTGCCTGCAGATCCTACCCGAGCGGTACTGCTCCCTCGAGACCAGCAGGTAGGGGGACGGCATCCGGAGCGCCCGCGAACAGGGGTGGGGGCCGGGGAGTTGGCTTGGCACTCAGGCAGCACGGTGGGAAGGCGGGGCGTTTGCCGTTTGCCAGCTTCCATTTTTCCCCCTACAGCCTTTTTTCTCTGGCGTGTGGTCGCGCTGACGGGAAGCGATTCCTGGAGAGCTGCTGCAGCTGGGTCAGGAAGCAGCCGCAGGAGCACGCCATGCTGGCGCTGTGAGCGGCCGCGTCCCGCAGTGGCCGGAAGGGAAGCGCTGCCTGTAGAATCTGCCTGCCACTGCGCGGCTCCCCAAAATACGAATGGATATAGGGGCTTCGTTTGTGCGCGCCTAAATTCCCCGTTATCCACGAGGGAAGACTTGTTGATCCTTTTAATGTATTTAAAGTCTGTGCTTCATTCTTGAAAGCTGATTTTAAAATTAGTGACTTAAGCCTTTTGTTGATTGAAGTCAGAATGCATGCTCTTTTATTTCCCCCCCGCCCTTTTTTTTTAATGTAGCAGAATTAATTTAAATTAGCTAGTAGAAGAGTTAAAGCACTAGAGAAGTATGTACCTCATTTGGAATTTGAGGAACAGTTGTAATGGCTTCAGGATCCATTTACTTAAAATTCTTAGTCTTTACATTGCATAGGTATATCTGAGGCACAAAAGAATCAATATTTTGATTGTCAAGCTGCACTTGGAGACATGTAGAGGGTTTGATATCTCATTCAGCCAATAAAATCACCAGATGCTTTTCACTTTCTAATGTTTTGCAAGTCATGCTTCGGAGAATGCTTACTACCTTTTGATCAAGTCTTCCTGCTGAATCAAGCTTTATTTCTGTTGAGAGTACAAACACTTGGTAAAAACATGTAAGAACTACTATGGATAGTGCTGAACTGTGTGGAATAACACTTTATATTCAGAAGGGAAGTCTGAAATTTTTATTTCAGAGGTGTAAGTTATTAAGAATTAACTGAAGTTTCAGTGTACTTTGCAAGTTATTTTAAATGGAAGATAAGGAAGTCTAGGCATGCTGTACTCTTAACTCTGAGTATTACAGTTACAATAACATGGAGTCATGCTAGAATCATAACACAAAGGGCTAACCTTGGCCACACTGTCACGTAAAGAAAGGCTAAAGAAGTGTTCTGCCTTAAAGAGGGAAGATCGGATCACAGCCTTCCATTACTAAGAAAACTAGCAACAGAAAAGGCAGGAGGACACTGCTTACAAGGGACCATGGTGGTGGGTGTCCTGGGCTATGGGAACAAATTGCTTCAGGGAAAATTGTTTAAATTTAGGAAAGATGTTCTTTGGTGTTGCACAGGGAAGTGCTGGAGTCTCCCTTGAAGACTTGGCTTGTCAGGTCCTGTGTCTTCTCATGTGTGTCCCTGTGCTCTGCAGGAGATGGGACTGGTGATCTCGAGAGGTCTCTGACAACCCAGATGTTTTTGTTCTGTGAGTTAGATTACCAAGCTGTCAGTTTTCTAATGAGCTGAAGCAGAGGCCCTGGTTTACATGGGGTCTTTCCCATTCTTTTTGAATGCTAATTTTGATGCTAAGTGTTTTGAAAATTCTTGAGCAAACAATAAGTTGCCTGAGCTTAAGTTTAGTGTGTGGTCATAGTGACCACAATATGTTGAATAACCAGTGCCCTATGTATCGTACATAGTGGTTGAACAGCTCTGCAAAAAAGTGCTGTTTTCTGAAAATTGGAACTGTCAATTTACAGCTCTTTCAGGACAACTTAATTTTTGGGTAATGAGCACAGCCTAAACCTTCAATTAAGATAAAAATGGCAGTCATCTAAACTTGTGCATTTTTTTGAGTTTTTATTCAGCCAGAGGTTTTTTTCAGTTCTCTCACACTGGTTTGTAGATCAGTGTTCTGCAGATATGCATGCATACATGTTCAGAAATTCTAAGCAAGGGATTGAACCATAAATGTGTCGAATGTGGTTTGACCTTGAGGGTACTAAGTTTTTGTTTTTGACAAGTGCAAGTCAGTGGGTTCAGAAAGCCTTCTGAGCTGGTGCTGCTGAGGAAAGAAATGCTGTTATCCTTTTATTCTTACTTTTCTTGTTCCTGCACTTCTGTGATTCTGTGGTGAATTAGGTGGGGAAACTCAAGTAAATTAAAGAGAGATCTGTTAAAAAAAATGTTGTCGGTGATTTGGTTGTAATTCACTGCACTGCAGCAGAAACAGCTACATTTGTGGACACCAGGCAGTTTAGTAGAGCATGAAATTTTCCACACAAGTGCTGCTCTGTTCTGAGTTAATCTGTAGTTTGTCAAACAATTAAAAGAGTAAGTACAGTGATAAAAGGAACTCAGTTCTACCTTTTTTACTCAACATAATGGCTCAAAGCCTTTATTTCTATTGTTGCTGCATGCAGCATCAGCAACAGTAGTTTTTAAGTAATCTTTATCCATGCCTGAAGATGAAGAGTGCTGAGTGCCGTCAGAAATGTCTTTACTTGCTTGTCTTAGATGAGAACTTTAGATGAATGATACCTGTTTTGTAAGCTTTCAGTAGGTTTGTTAAATAAATTTTAGCTGCCAAGCTGTGATGCTTGACTTCCTGAATTAATACACGTGTAGTGACTGAAGTGGCACAAGGTTTGAAGAAAAGTAACAGCAAAAGTGATGCCAGACTTGGGGGCTGTTTTATAAAAGGTGGCCCTCTGTGGAAGTAGCTGTATACAAAATTTTTACACTTCATGGTATGTTGTCACCTAAGGTGCTGCTAAGAGTTTCTTTTTTAGACTTAGAACGTGTAGCTGTTAATTTTCTGTAAGGGAGTAAGGATGCAGTAGCTAGGTGACTGCATCAGGCTCTATGTGCAGTGGTGCCAGATGTTCTTGGCCATTATATGTGAATTCCAGCACACTGTATGGGCTGTTCTTTAGTCATGCTGGTGCTGTTAACACAGAGGATCAACTCTCAATAAGAAAACTGAAACTTAACTGTATGTAAACCCACTTTTTACATTTATCTGGTCCATGTATTTTTAAGAATAGGTGACAGTTGTTGTCTGTCTTGTATGTACAATCTTGTGGGTTTGTACCTAGTTTGCTGCAGTTTCTACTGCTGAAGTTGACATGTTATTTGTGCCTCACTGGAAGTAGCATAGCTGGGTAACACAGTGTGAAAAAAATCTTAAGTAGCTTTCAGTACAAGATTGTCTAACATGCTGTTCGTGAAAATCAAAAATACATGTGAGGTTTCCAAGAAATAATTTACTGTAGCTGAACAGTAGCTTCCTTGTTTTGTTGGTTTTGTTTTTGTTTTTGCTTTTTTTAAATTAGTGGTTTTGATTGCAAAAAATGGTTTATTATCCAGAACCAGATTTACAAAGACCTGATAAACAGCAAAAGTTGATACAAGGCTTGAAGTCTTAATTTTGCACTACAAAAGGCAGGTTTTTAGTCATCAGGTGGCTTAAGAGATACTCTTATTCCACCTGTGTGTAAACCATACTTTTCTAGCTTTCTATACTCAAAACCTTATTTGTAATGATAATAATAGGAAAAAGACATGTTTGAGAACCCAATGATTACAGAATAAGTTTACACTTTCTGCCATGAATACTTGTACTAATGAAGCTGTATGGTATTCCATGTTGGGGTTTTGGGATTGTGGTTTTAATTCTTTCTGAGGACCTTAGAGTTCCATGGAGGGATTTTTTGAAGAGGGGATGTGGATCTGCTTGAGCAAGTCCAGAGGAGGCCATGAAGATGATCAGAGGGTGGAAGCACCTCTCCTATGGAAACAGGCTGAGAGAGCTGGGCTTGTTCAGCTTTGAGAAGAGAAAGCTCAGGGGAGATCTCAGGGGAGCTTCCAATGCCTAAAGGGGGACTTAAAAAGTCTGGAGAGGGACTTTATGCAAAGGGCTGTAGGGACAGGACAAAGGGGAATGGCCTAAGCTGACACAGAGAAGGTTTAGATTAGATACTAGGAAGAAACTCTTCACTGTGCAGGTGGTGAGGTGCTGGCACAGGTTGCCCAGAGAACCCGTGGCTGCCCCATTTCTGGCAGTGTTCAAGACCGGGTTGGACAGGGCTTAGAGCATCCTGGTCTAGTGGAAGATGTCCCTGCTGGTGGCAGGGGAATTAGAACTAGATGATCTTTAAGGTCCCTTCCAACCCCAATTGTTCTGCGATTCTGTGTTAATGTCAGTGTTCAATATCCAAGCAGGTTATAGATTAAAACCTTTTGTTTGTAAGAATGGTATGAAAAGCAATGGAAAAGCTGAGGGTTAAAATAAAAGATAGGGGAAAAAAGAATCAAAGGATTTCAAAAAATGTAAAAAAAAAAAAAAAAAGTAACTTCAGGTTAGCAGGTCACCATTATTCATCTGAGTTCTGGTCGTCGTTTGTGCTATGTAATCCTAGCAGTTTTGAAGCAGCAGTTTTTGACTTAAATCCTGGTTGTGAATGGCCAGGCAATGACTATAGCAGCCTCCAGTAGCAATGTCACCCTTTGAGATTGTGTCACTGTAGGGAGATGAGTGTCTGCTGCATAATTATTTGGCTGCTGGTATTTAATTAGAAGAATTCTGTTGGAAGTGTGTTTGGGCTGACTCACATCACCATTATGTCTTTGGTCTTACTGTTGGCACTTCTGATGCAGAGCCACGTGTAGTAATTATGTTCCTGCAGAGGCTTCTGTCCACATCTGCCTCTCATCTTCAGAGGCGCCTACTACTGGCAGACAAGGTGGCTCATCAACTTGTGATTTACTGCAGATTATAACTTAAGTCTCTGAAGAAGAGCTGGCATTAACTTCTGAAGTTAGTTTGCTAAAGTGTAGTTTCTGCCTGCTTAGCAGCTGTTTCACAATCCATCATCTTACATGGTGAAAGGAGAGCAGGAGTTCCTAGAAGAATAGTCAGATGCAAGGGTGGGTGGCAGAATTTGAGTCAGAGCTTCCAAGGTACTATTGCATGAATATTTTCTCTCGTAGCAGCTATCTCAAATTCCTAACACAGCGCCATTGTTTTGGTGTTCTGTCAGAGCAAGTAATGCAGCTGCTTGAGGAGCAATGCTTTAAACTAGGTTACTGCAGTGGTTTGAGGTGAAAACAAAACCCTCAAAGAAGGTGGTAGCATACAGGTATGGTAGCACATGCTTATGGAAGGAAACAGGCTGTGTGCAAGAAAGATGTTCAGCATGCTAGCTGTTCCACTCTTGTATTGGACACTTGGATTTGAAGTGCTTGATTTTTGGTGTTTTAATTTAGTCATTTATGCTTGCAAGAAATAAGTTCCTCTAAGTGATGATTCATTCTGTGTGCCTGTTTATACATTTATTAGTTACAAAGGAAGCCTTACTGTGACATCTTACAGGGAAATGTTTACAGTACAAAGAACGTAATTTCATCATGCTTCCTGAGCTAGGCTCTGTGTGTTGCACCACTGTCAAGAGGCTGAATATTCCTAGATATCTCTGTTTCTGCAACCGTTTGTTAATTTCCCCATGATATTTATGGTGGGAAGTGTAAGTCTTATCTTTTTCTTTTAGGTTGACAATTGCATTTTTCGCACTCTCTGGTCTGGATATGTTGGATTCCTTAGATGTGGTGAACAAAGATGATATAATAGAATGGATTTATTCCCTGCAGGTCCTTCCCACAGAAGACAGTGAGTGAGTTTTTAGTTTTTTTTATTGACATTAACATCTTTACTTTTGCTGTTTATCTTGGGAATAGTGGTAATAGCCTCTTGGGTTTTATAATACACAAAGTTGACCTTCCTGAAGTGCTGTCCTGGTAATTCCAGGTAGTCATGTTAAGCAAGTCCTACAAATAGATCTCTCTACAGTAATAAAGCTAGAAGCAGCAATTAGTTTAGCTTTTTCATGTATGCAAGTTGAAAAACTGTAATTTATTTGAAGATGAGACAGTATGAAATAGTATAATGAAGTCATATTTTTAAGCATCTCAGAGGTGCATTTCACCTGGTTCTAAAAGAAATGCATATGTTATGTAAGATTACAAACATCATAGTGATTATATTGACTTCCACTAATTGTAGCTATGCTAAGAACTTCACAGGTTATGGTTATTTGGAGTATCTTTTTGGAAAATGGAAAGTATCAGTTAAGAAGCAAAAAGGATGAACTCAGTTCCTGCTTTAAAATGAATAATCTTTTCCTTAGATCTGTGAAGGTTAAAGTTACCTGGGATTTTAGGAGTAATGCTGTTTCTTCATTGAAGCCTTCCTCAGATTGGAAGGTACAAATCCAAGCCAGAGGGGGCGCACACAGGAAGGGTCCTTTCCTGGCAACTTGGCAGAAGTCAGGGACGTGCTCTTTCTGAGATTAGTTGCTGTTGGCAATTTTTAATATGGCGGCGCAGGTGAATGGTTAATAGCAATAGAGGGGGCAAAAGAGAGGGAGATGCGGGTGAGATGACTACTGCTTTGTGGAAGGAGGTGCTGAAATGTGAAGTGATGGTGTGAGGATATTTCTGTGCTGATCTCTAGAGAAAAGATAATTCCAGGTACCCCTCCATAAAGTCATAAACATGTACTTCATATGTTGCATGACTGTAGAAAGAAAATTGTCTATTTCCTTATAATATCTGGTCTAATTGTATACTTAAAATTAGATGTCTTCCCTAAAAGCAGTTCTATGAAAGAAAAGCATTTTTATGAAGTAAGCATATGGAAGTCAAGATTGACGATGCTTAGTTTTTATAGTTATAAAAAGGTCCTTTTTATTATTCTGGAGACTTGAGAGCCACCCCAGACATTAGTTCTAATAGATTTGTTTTCTTGTGCTGCATTCCAGGACTGATTATAGAAAATTAGGTGTTTGGATCACTTAATTATTCCCGCAGCATTTTCAGTTGTGAGAAGGTTCCTCTCCCTTAAGGTTAAAATTTTTTTCCATGGTGTATGTGTTGGGGTTTTTTAGGAGTTGCTCACTTTCTGATCTTTATCCCAGTCTTCAGGAGTGTATTCTGAAAGAGCAGTGATATTTGCAAGAAGAGAGATTAGAATAGGCGGGTTTTTGTTTGTTTAATAGCATGCCGTAGTTTTTGGGAAGGTGTTTTAAGTAGCTAGTGTTTGGAATAGTCCCATTATCAAGAGCCTCAGAGGAAGAACAGTATAAATTTCAGCGTGCAGATGTGGAGCTAACAGTCCAGGGCACAGCTGAGATATGCTCCTCTTTTTTCTGGCTATCATCATAAAACTACTGGAGAGTGGGTTTAGGAGGGCACTTTTGAGAGTGGATTCTGTGCTCTTAAGTAACTAATATTTCCTTTTCACCAGAACAAACTTCCCTTCAATCCTGTGTTTTTGTATCAGATTGTAAAAACTCTGCTGTTCTTACACACTTGGGCTTTAGGTGATAAAGCTATCTGATCACTTGACCCCTAAAATTCAGTATTATTTTTGTTCTATTTTTACTTCATCTGATGGACAGTAGATGATGCGAAATGTAAACTATACCAGCATCAGAAAGTTAGATACTGGATGACTACACGCACAGATGAGAATGTATACCCTTTCTGTAGAGTCTACTTTGAATAAAATGTATTCACTTTATGCTTTTTAATCCTGGGTATGTGCAACCTTTTGTTAATTGACAGCCTCCCCTCATTAGAGCCCTGACACTCTCTTTTTCCTCTTTGAAGAAATAACGAAAACCTGGTAGGCTGTAGATGTCAAGTTGTTGGTTTTGAAATGCTTGTGCATCTCTAGTTAAAGAGAACGGTTGCTGGCTTGATACATCAGAATCTTTCCAGGTGCAAAAAAAAAAAAAAAAAGAAGCCCTTACATTGCTTTTAAGTAAAGTTTCTCTTGCAGTTTTTTTGATATGCATGCTGATAAATGTATCTTTGATGGAAAATTTAGAATTAAAATGTTTTTAAATCACACTTTCGTGATGTAGTTTCTGGAATGATCAATTCCAGTAATCTTGCCTTAAGTAAGTGTATTGTACTTTATACAAATCTTCACTGATTTTGTCTGTGTGACTGAAAAGCTTAATCTTTGGGCTTGTTTTTGACCATGTCAGTGTTTGAATTCTTAAAGTGAGCAAAAAGAGAATTCCTGTAAGTCTCATCAGAAAAATAAATTTCTCTGCTGTTCATGTCTATCCCTCTAAAGGTTCTGTATCCATAGCACTTGAGTTGGCTTTTATTTAAAGTACTTTTTAAGATAGCAGATTCAATTTAGTTTGAGCATTACTGCTACTTAGTAATTTTTCAAATGAACATGAGACAGAACAGTTGATGCTCTGCAATCTTAATATATATTTGTTTTTATCAGTAACAGTTGCAGTAGGTATACTGGCTAGGACAGAACTCATTTTTTTGGTAGTAGGCTGTTTGCTGCTGTGTTTTGGGCCTATGGCTAAAACAGTGTTGGTAACTAACACAACAGCGTTGGAGCTACTGCTATGCATTGCCTGCACAGCATCAAGGCTGCCTCTCTTTCCACCTCTGCATTCTGTTTTCTCCTAGCAGATATAGCTGGGCGACTCAGCCAAGACAGGCCCTGTCTGAGCTGAGGGTACTTCGTATCATCTGACATCATGATCAGCAGTAAAAGACTGGGAAGGGGGGAAAAAGGAGGTGATGTTTTTTGATGTGACATTTGTCTTCTTAAGCAACCCTTACACATGCTGAGGTCCTGCTTTGTGGGCTGTGGCTAGACACCTGCCTGCCTGATGGGAAGTAGTGAATGAGTTCCTCGTTTGCTTTGCTTGTTCTCGTAGCTTTTACTTTGCCTATCAGACTCTCTCTGCTTAAATCATAGAATCATAGAAAGTTAGGGTTGGAAAGGACCTCATGACCATCTAGTTCCAACCCCCCTGCCATGGGTAGGGACACCTTCTGCTAAACCATATCACCCAAGGCTATGTCCAACCTGGCCTTGAGCACCGCCAGGGATGGAGCACTCACAACCTCCCTGGGCAGCCCATTCCAGTGCCTCACCACCCTTACAGGAAAGAATTTCTTCCCTATATCCAATCTAAACTTCCCCTGTTTAAGTTTGAACCTGTTACTCCTTGTCCTCTCACTACAGATCCGAAAGAAGAGTCCCTCCTTATATGCCCGCTTCAGGTATTGGAAGGCTGCTATGAGGTCTCCACGCAGCCTTCTCTTCTCCAGGCTAAACAGCCCCAACTTTCTCATCCTGTCTTTGTACGGGAGGTGCTTCAGTTCCCTGATGATCCTCGTGGCCCTCCTTTGGACTTGTTCCAAAAGTTCCATGTCCTTTTTATGTTGAGGACCCCAGAATTGCACACAATACTCCAAGTGAGGTCTCACGAGAGCAGAGTAGAGGGGCAAGATCACCTCCCTCGACCTTCTGGTCATGTTCCTTTTGATGCAGCCCAGGATATGGTTGGTTTTCTGGGCTGCAAGAATACACCGCAGGCTCATGTTCATTTTCCCATCGACCAACACCCCCAAGTCCTTCTCCGCAGGGCTGCTCTGAATCTCTTCTCTGCCCAACCTGTAGCTGTGCCTG
>JAOEHY010025215.1:16958-32557 GCA_025447955.1 Psilopsiagon aurifrons | reverse complement strand
AGAAAGTTGGGGCTGTTCAGCCTGGAGAAGAGAAGGCTGCGTGGAGACTTCATAGCAGCCTTCCAGTATCTGAAGGGAGCGTATAGGGATTCTAGGGAGGGACTCTTCATTAGGAACTGTAGTGATAGGACAAGGGTTCAAACTTAAACAGGGGAAGTTTAGATTGGATATGAGGAAGAAATTCCTTACTGTGTGGGTGGTGAGGCACTGGAATGGGCTGCCCAGGGTAGTTGCGAATGCTCCATCCCTGGCGGTGTCCAAGGCCAGGTTTGACAGAGCCTTGGGTGGTATGGTTTAGTGGGATGTGTCCCTACCTATGTCAGGGGTGTTGGAACTAGATGATCTTCAGGTCTTTTCCATCCGTAACTATTCCATGATTCTATGATTTTGAGAAGATATAGAAGTGCTTCAAGTATAGAGTAACAGAAATTCATTAACCATATAACATAAGCAATGCAATATATACAGACATTCAAGTTATTTTTAGATATGTTTCCATTACTTTACAGATATAAAAAATTCAAAACAAAATTTTAATTTTTTAAAAATTATTAGTGTTATCATCCGCATAGTTCTAAATATGATGAAGATCAGGCTTTCAAGGAGACTGAAATACCTCAGTTTAGTCAAAGCTCAACAAAGCTGGTTTTGTTAAGTTTCTTTTACTGGGTTTTTGACATTCACTCATTACATTTTATTTCAGATTAGATTTTAATGTTTTTGGCAATGTAGCTTATGAAATCCAGGAAATGGAAAGTGCTGGAAATAAAGCAGCTATGGCTGTGGAACAAGTTTGCTGAATAGATCAGAACACGAAATGGTGAGCTGGAAGTGCTGGATGTGCATTATTTCTATGGATAAACTTCACTGTTTCATTACTTTTTAAAACTTTTGGTCAACTTTTCCAAAAGTTATATATCTAAAATGAGGAAATAAAATGTAATATCCTTCTGCAATTACAGTGGCCTCAGTGCTGCAAAAACCTGAATTCTATGTGGTTTAACTCCTTTGACCCAATTAATCGAAGCCAAGGTGCCTTAAGCACCATGGTCTCCTCCCTGCCAAGGACACTTTCCTCATTTGCTGCAGACATTTATATGTAAATAAATGTTAAGGGATAAAATCATGCCCTTTACTCTGAGTAAAGAGTAACATATAATGTAGAAACAGCATCTTTCTAGCTACAGAGATACAGCTGCACAAATAAACACTCCTTTTGCACAGTCTTCTCTGGGTCCATTCTTGGCCCAAGGGCAGACATAGGATGACATGCAGAGTACTCACCACAGGAAGATCTGCTCAAAAGAGACACTAGTTTGTCACTAGTACTGGTGTCTGTGCGTTTTCAGATCTAGCTTATAAATAAGATCCAAAAAGTATCCATGGATGAATCTTTTATTCTCCCACCCAAAAAGAAATGCATAAAATTTCCAGGGAATGTAATTTACCATGTTTGGATACATGCTGTGAGGGAAGCACATACAGCAGGAGTAACATACCTGAATTTTCTTTTTTTGCAATATGTGAGCCGGAAGAAAATCACTCTTGTTGTGTTTTGAGGAAGGAGCTCTATAAAAATTAATATTCCTAATATTTCTGGATAAAAGTTTTCACATCCATGTAGAATTAAAATGATATTTATTATCAATTATATTTTTATTGCAAATTTGGAAATCAGGTAGCAATTAAAACTAGACTAATATAACAATAGGCAAACCATTCTAATCTGACAATTCCTTTTCTGTAAAGCAACAAAAAAAAAAAGAAAGAAAAAAAGCTGGTTTAGACTTGTACTATGAATATATAGTCAAGGACTTAATTTTTAGACACCAATAGTACATTGCAGATTTATTGCTTGAAAGGATAAAAAAAAAACCAGGATACCTGAATTGGGAAAGAATAGCCAAAACATTATTAACTAAAAACTTGTGAAGTGTTTAATAATTTTTTCTGATTTATACTTGGAAAGAAGCTATTATATTACATATGAGTTTTGAAGTACTTTTCATTATATTAATAATTAAGGAAGGCTCTAATTGCTTATGTGGATGGTAGAGAAATCATGCAAGCCAAGGAACTCCAGGCAGTTTACACAGGGCTGCAAAAACGTTGGCTGAGGAGACAGCTAGTTTGTTGATATGTGTTTTTAGTAGTCGGGAATATTGGCAAGTTCCTGGTCAAAACCACCAGCGTATTCAGTAGTTTTGATCCAGGCCGACGCATGAATTGCTTCCATCTGGGCCTGTGTTTTTTCTAAGGAAAAGAAAGCGATTCCAGGCTGCGAAGCACCCATCAGGCTCCTAAGCATCTGACCAGCTTCCAAGCAGCCAGCACTCCCCAAACAACACATGCCAAACTGACAGCAATGCTGTGTGCTGGTATAGTCCAAAGAGGGCTTGGTCTGGGAGGGTGTGGGGGTGTGACAATAGCTACTATTGGATGTTCTACTGAGAAAACCCAGGTCCAGATCTTGCATCAGCTGAAGCTGGAACAGCCAATTCTTTGTTAGCTCCATTCATGCATCAGTTAGTCAGTCTGTAGGCCTATTGGTCCAGACATTCAGCCTGTAAAAGTATAAAGAGCATAAATTTTCTCATAAAGAATTATAGAGAAAGCATATAACGAATATCAGTCACTCAGATCATGGAACCAAGATCTTGCCAAACGTGATATCCTTGGAGGGGATTTCACTTACAGTGGTTAAAAGACAGAGGCACAACATAGGCTCAACCAAGACATTCATCTGAGTATGGAGCAACAGTCTGATAAAAAATTAGAATTAGTAGACACAGCATCCATGAAGCATAAATTTAACGGATTAAAATTTATACAATTAAGTGATGACAAAATGCCATTTTAAAGGTGGAATCACCATAAAATAGATGTATTTCAAGCATTTACAGAGGCTGGTAATAGATTGAAAGCTCTAAGTACCTCAGTGATGATAAGCACATGAAGGCAATCCAATAATATTTGCAGATGACATAAAGCTGACAAAGTGGTAAATACTGATTAGGAGAGAGCAGTCGGAGAGACTGCTTTGAATTGCTTGGCAAATGAAACTTGCTTAAGTATGTTTCAGAATATCAAATGCAAAGTAATAGATTTATAACAGGATCAGTTCTGTCTTAGAAAGCAGCTGTTAGCATGTAGCATTACTTCTGCAAAATCAGAATTTTAATGAGATGAGAGTAAAGTAATACATATACTTCTGGTTTCAGTAAGTTTTGAAGGGTGGTAGAAATGAGAAAATGCTAAGAGCAGCATAGGAAAACTAATGAAGGATGGGAGAAAGTACTTAGATCTTTAAAATTTAAAAGGATGATGAAGGTATTTGTTTACTAGGTATATATTACCATACAGGGAGAAACTACCAGATATAAAGCAGCTCTTTAATCTAGTAAAGAAAGGCATAATAAAATCAATGACTGAAAAAATAAATTCAAACTATAAAATTAATCATCATTTCCTTTGTCACTGATTAAACCATGAAAGTCAGTTACCAAGGGTAATACAGCTGTTTCTGTTTCTTGTTGCCCTTAGACAAGATAGTGTGTCCTTTTAAGAAGAAAAGTTCTATCTGAATGTAGTGGGATGAACTTTTGGGGGTAATTTTTTGAATGAGTGAGACGCGTTCAAGGAAACAGCACTTAAGATGGTCTGCTGTCTCTTCCACAAAAAACTATGAACATGTTAAGATCTTAATTAAAGTCATTCTGCAAATTGTTTCTTTTTACCTTTCAGCATGGAATTTTACCCTTCCTTTGCAGTAAATCTCAGCTCAGCTACTATCCAGCACACAAGGCATGTAGTGCAGCCTTCTCTTCAGTATTGTTTAGTTTAGTTTTTAGTGCCTGGTCTGATGCTGAATCTTCCATCCATGACACCATTTAGTTTACTATAGAAAGGAGGACTGGTCCTTGAAAATGCCTGCACTGAAACATTTGTCCCTCTCAGGACAACCTGTTTACGCTACTGTGAGTTGTTGAGCAATTGATGCAACCTACAAATGTATTTGCCATTTTCTTACCAGTGGTTTCTTTTAGCCTGGCCATTATTAAGTTCTCAACCCATAGTTAAAAGCTCCAGCATTAGTTGCGTCATTTTTATCAGTTCTAGGTTTTTTAAGAGGTCTGCGAGATCTCTCCTTCAAAAGTGTGCTAGCTCATCATGATGTGGAACTGTTCCCTCCAAAAGCTAGAGAATGAATGAAGTACTAGGGACCATTCACACACTTGGCCACCGTACTGCAGTGTTGGGGCTTTTTTTTCCCTTAAATAGACTTGCCTTCTTGCACATAGGCGCAATGAAATGATTTCTCATAGTGATTAAAAGATCTGCAAATAGCAAATAGCCTTTCAAGTCTGTCAGGTAGCACCAAAAATATGACATTTATTTTATGTAATCTTTCTAAATGTTGCAGGGATATTGCCATTTCTAAATGTATGGGGATACAGACTCCTCTCCATTCCATCGTAAAACATTTCCACATGGTTTTAGCAGCTTTAAAATATGCACTCCACAATCACAGAAATATGCACATTGTGGCACAACTGACCCAGAGCAGTTAGGAGAGGAGCACAGAAGACATGGAAGCATAAGCACAAATCTAGAAAACCATAGAACTGTGTTGCTGTGGAGCTGTGCCTTAAAAACCTGCAATACTGAAGAGGAGGAGCTCAGAGCTCACTAGTCTCAGCACTGTGGAAAACTGCAGTAAGATTGGCATTATTGTGCCTTTTAAAATTTTTAAGTCTCCTTCTTGACATCAGCAAATATTCTGGCTGTGCTTGTGTTAGTCGAAACCAAAGCAGATGTCACTTTCTGTAATAGGACAAAGGATTATATTCTCAGGTGTGGGGCAGACACTTATCAGAGGTGGTTAAAAATTTTTAAGCAGAGCTGGAACTGAAACTTCTTATTTAGATAGTGGCCAAGCAGAAAACTTGTTGGGAATGAGATGTTGTACCATGTATTTATTTGCAGTTGTTATTTGAAGTAAATTGTTATATGAAAGTGAAGTTGGCTTAAAATTTATTTAAAATAAACCCAGCCACCTAGATGCAGAGCAATCCTATTACTTTAAAACTACAAAAGTTAACTGTTTTATTAAATTGTCTGGGTCACTCAAGTGCATCACTGGCAATAAAATGAAAATAAATGTACTATCAGCAATCATATCTGTGCTAATCAAAACATTAGAGAAAGATCGTGTAATCATGATGATGCATGTGAAATGAAATTGTTCAAACTGCCTAAACCTATCCAAGTCCATTTTATGGAAGGCAATTGAAATGAAAATAAAGGGTTCTGTAGTATTCATTTAGGACTACAGTGATTCTTTCAGAGATTTAAATAACCGATTAAGGAAAACAGCAAAAAACTTTGTGCTTAAAAGAACACAGACATAGACAACCAATCTGATCCTTTCCACACATCAAAGAAATGCGGATGCTGGTGTGCAGATATCCACTTTGGTAATAGCTAAACTATCTGTGGTCTAGAATCAGTTTAAATACATTTGTGTAGTTTCTACTATCCTGTTACCATGAATCTGCAAGTACATAGCATCTAGCCTGAAACATCTAAGTCTGCATAGTGCTGTACCATGGTACAGAAGAAGGGAAGAGAGATGAATGTACTGACTTAGATGTTTTCTACCCAATACAAGTATATCTTACCGGTACAAGTTGCTCTCAGGGATTCCATTTGGACACAAAAGGAAAATTTTTCACAATTCGAACAATCAGCCATTGGAATAATCTCTCCAGGGAAGTGGTGGATTCCCCAACACTGGACACTTGTAAGATTCTGCTGGGCAGGGTGCTGGAATATGCACTATAGTCTATGTCGTCCTTTACCAAGAAATACTGGACCAGATGATCCTTGAGGTCTCTTCCAACCTCGTATTCTGTGATTATATGATTCTGTAATTCTATGATGTTCACCATGATGCATTTCATGCCACACCATGTTCATAATTAATGTTCTTCTCACTTCCAGAAAGACCTTTTTGCTTTTTCAGACTCTTGAGGTGGTCTCTGCAGCTCCGAACATTATACATCTCAGTGCTTGCTCCATCATGAGGTGTAGGACTGCTTTATGGCACCATGTACTTCTTTTCTAAAAATTTGTACAGGAAGCAAGAGAGAGGCAGGAACCATAAAGCTATTTAAATTGAAGCAGTGAACCAGGAATCAAGAATCCCGATTCTTAAACAGATATATGGGTCCAGATTTTCTAATTGGATCATATGTATTTAGAGACTGAGCAGCTCAATTTCTAAAGATGTTGGCCAAATTTAGGTCTCTCTGAAATCACATTCCAAAGACAGTTTTCAAGCTATCTTTTCCTAGAATTAACACAGAAATTAAATCTTACCTACCAATGTCTCACAAAACGTTAAGGTGATCTATGCAGTCTTAATTTATCCCTTGCATGTATAAGGGCACAGTCTTTAATTATCATCTCATTTAATTTTTTTGTTTCTTCAGGACTCTTAGCTACTAAAGATTTCAGTAGCATTATAAGTTCTGAAAAAGAATTATAGCATCAGAAAATGCATTGAGTATGATCTTTGCCATCTACAGCAATTACTATGAAAATTGTATTCAGTCAGAACAGGGACCTACATTATACAGTACATTACTGTCGTTCAGAATTCGGAATGACAACATCAATTTGGCTTCTTTCTGGAGGCAAGGCCAGACAAAGCACATACATATGTAAGGTGGATCTTAGCAAAGTTCATGGAACTGCTGTCCATTGTACAAGGATTCATTTTTCTAAAAGGCAGTTTTACCTTTGAAGTCATAATGTATATTGTTGCAAGTTATGGAACCAACTCAGGCATACTGAATTGCCAAAAAAAACCTCCAAAAGATGATCAGAAAGGGATACTTCCTGTCACTAGAAAAGTGACAAGAAAAGTGACAGGATACGGGTAATTTTGCTGCCATAACTAGTAACTTGTAAAAGAGATCTCCTCAGTTGATTCCACTGTGGAAAAAAGTACAGTGATAATTTAATCTATACTGAAAGGCAAAGAATAATGGGTTTTGCAGTGAACTTCCAGCTGCTTTTAAATCCTGGGGTGAGAAGGAGCAAGCAGTATATTCCTACATCTGGATAACAGGCACAACATGTACTGTTAAGAGGCCTCTGAAACTGAAAGGGTTCACCCAGAGAAAGAACTCAGGGGGAAAATTCATCAATGTAATGATAAAGAAATTGGGGAAAAATAAGAAAAACAGAGGCCTTTTTTTACCTTTTCATAAAAACAGATTGTCTCCCATATCCTCCCCTCTCACTAGCAGTGGAAGTGTGCCTTTAACTTTGGGAAGGCATGAAGAGAAGTCTGTGTCACCTTGTCAGCACTGGAACAGTCTGACTCCTCAGGCTATTCTCTGTCAGTGCAACAGTATGCCTTTTTTTTCACAGAGAGAATAACTTGTCTTTCTCTGTGAAACAGCTGTGTGTTATAACGGAATGATTCATAAGCAGTGGGAATGTCTCATGTCATGGATTTTTTAAAACCAGTTTGGGACAGTTAGAAAAAACACCCTGAAAACAGGAAGCCTTTAATCCTGAAAAAGAGGAAACAGCAGATTTCACTTCTCACACTTCAAAAATACTGCTGCATACTTCTTGTGCAACACAACATTACAGCAAAGGAGCAGACTTGAAGGGATTGTGAGATCAGTTACCAAGATAAAAAACACTGCTGAGAAGTGAATTAATGAAAGGGGAGAAATCACAAAAGCCTTGCAAACAGACCACACTAAGTGCATAGGCAGTAAATGGAACACTTGTTTACAAATGAAGATAATACTTATCAGCCACCTTACGGTGCTGGTCTGAATCTATGCAGGGAGAGAAAGGCAGAGCAGTGTCTCTGTAGTCTCCCACTGGGATATTCACACTGGAGATGGCTGGAGGTGCACTCCTACAAAGGTCAGCTCCTTGGTATAGCTCTGCAGTGACTGGATCAGATTGCATCTCTGTGCCATTTACAACTGACCTACAAAGCATTCCCTCCACTTTCTCCATGGCTTCTATGTATTTCATGTCCAGTACCAAATCAGACCTGTTTAATTGCATCTTAAAGCTACTGACATCTCATCTTTCCTTTAGTTGCTGTTACTGGTTAGTAGTCATTTCATAAAAAGTTGACGTGGTTGTTTTGGTAGAGGATAAAACCTGTTGATTACAGAGAGAAATTGCCACAGATACTTAATTTCTATTTTTTGATAAAGTGGTTCTACTAAAAAGTTTTGCAAATGTAACCCAGAATTCAGTCTTTACAGTTTGTCATAACAGTTGTGGGAGAATTAGAAACAAGCTAGTGGAAGCTGTCAGGCAGAAGTGATGTGTGTGCCAGTAAAGCCCAGGAGGCTTGGAATAGCTCCAGTTTTCTCTAGGAGTTATTTGAACTAGAATGTGTTATTGTAATCCATTTTGCCAGTCTAAGTAGGTTTACAAATTAAGAAACAATGGGTGTTTAAACTGTTTTCAGGGAGGCTGTTGGTTTTCAGGGGGATTTGTTTTGGTTTGGGTTTGGTTGCTCGTTTTGTTGTTTTTTGGCTTGTTTTTCCTTTTTTTTTTTTTTTTTTTTTTTTTTAGAAAAACTAACTAGCTGGCTTTTTTGAAAAAAAGTGGGAGAAAGGAAATTTTTATAAAATAATACTGTACTGAAAGCTGCTAATGACTACAATCCACAAATTGCTTGGATCTATGAGGATTGGAAACTCAACCCAATAAAAACATCAGAACATCAGAATTGTGCTTTTGGCTCAGGGGATGGAGCCCTTAGAGCTCCTTAAAACAGTAAGCATGATGAATGCTCAGGTCAGTGCAGTAATCTGCATGGCATGTCAGAGATAAACCATGTGGTTTTATGGATTTGTTGAGCTGCAAAAATGGAAGGCTAGATAGATTGAGAGGGGCAAGTGTACAAGACAGAGACAGAGAGTCTAGAACAACAGCTGAAGGTCAAAATAAGGCTAGAGAGAAAGAGGCTGTCTAGAGCTATCAGGGCAGGAGTGGACCTCCTTCCTCAAGAGTCCTGTTTTTCACACTGAGGACATGTCTGTAGGTCACAATTAAAATGTTCACACTGAGCTCATGAAGGCATAAGTGCCAGATAGCTGCTTTGTGACAGACGGAGCTCATATCTGCAGAAAAAAAATCTCACATATGTTTGTGCCAGACCACTGCTTGTCTGCAAATGTGTGAATGACTAGAGTCCAGAATTGAGACCAAGATCAAAATATGTGCTAAGTGATAAACCTGGAGTTTTCTGGGCACATAACTGAAGAATCTGGTGGCTTCTCTATTCCAAAATGAAGGTTGACTGCATTGGCAATTAGAAACCTTCTATTGCTGTTATACAATATGAACTCATTGGCTAATACATGCAAATCATCTGTTGCCTTCAGTGATACGCACATTTGTTATTTTGCAATTCCCACAATATCCAGTTACCATATTTTGCAGCAATATTTTGGATCACTTTAATGTCTTGTTTTATAAAATAAAATTAGAAGCACTGCAGCTATATTTTATTGATCATTCTCCCTTTTTTTAATCCCCATGGAACAAATGATGTAAATAATTCTGTTATCTAGTTTTCTATTACTCTCATGAAGTTTAGCACTTTTTCCAGTTTGTTTTCCTGCTCTTTGTTACTCTTTCATGCATTACCGCTTCTTATATACTTGATTTTCCTCTTCTCAAGTATCAACATAAGTTGTCACATCCTTGCTTTAGTAGAACTCCCCTATAATCATTTCAATTCTAAAAGGTTCTTGTTTCAGCACTTCACAGCGCCTGGGGTAGTTTCTACAATGAACATACTCCATTCAAAAACACTAAAAAGTCCTTCATATTCCTGATACTTAAACCATCTAATCAATCATTCTTTAGCATTTTCATTGTCTATCTTTAGGAACGAGAAAATACCACTGAAGTTCACCAGAACTTCTCCCTAGGAATAGTCAGCCTATATCTAATTAAATAAGAACCTTGAAACAACATTTCTTGTAAGAATGACAGGGAAAAAATGCATAGTAAAGTAAAAAAGAAAATGCTATCTAGTCCCCTCCCCCCCAAATAAGTCAGTGAATCAGGGAGAGACCAGAATTCAAGGATGGATTCAAGGTAGATTTATGTGGAGAACCATAGAACCAGAGGAAGTCCAGGAAGGATTTCTGCCGGTGGCAAGAACACCTATTTTTGAAAAGAAATTGAGAATTCACTTTTCATAATCAATTTCAAGACTAATGTTCTTCCAAGTCTCCTATTTAATTAGAACAAGGTTGACTGTGCCCAGACAGAAATTCAGATTATCTTAAGAAATATTAATTAGCCCTTCAAGAAAGTCCTGAGAGAAGTAAGAATCAACATTTTCATGCTTGACTGACAATGCTGACTGGAAGTCACTTGCCAAATGACTCTATGCAGAGAACATCCTTACCGTCATTCCCTAAGCAAATGATGAGAGACTAAGAGAGATTAGATACCCAAATGATAGATTTTTCTTGCTCCCTTGATATACCTTCTGTGAGATCTTTACACTTAATAATGTTGATGTAAATGAATCAAATTTCTACTGGTTTTGAATTTGCACTGTGAGGAATACAAGCTCGTTTTCTCTCGCTTGCATCAGTCTTCCAAACATAACATAACATTGTCCCTCTTCCTCAGATAGCAGTATCTAGAAATCAAGTTACATCCATTTTTTACTAATTACATTTTTAAGCTGGGCAGCCTAATATGACCATTACACATGATATTCTATTGGCTCTTAACTCTGCCAAAAGTAACAAGTATCAGATAGTGTAATGTGCAACATGAACTGTTAATTAAGCTCAAACATGCAGCTTTAATTTTCTATTTTGAAGCTATTGGGAACATGCTAATTGTAACACAGCAGGTAAATAATAATCTGAAACTCTATTTCATAGCAATTGCAAGGAAGCCTAGATAAATGTGTGAGTTGCAAACACATTTAGAAAGCATAGTGGGTTAAATGACTACTTATACGTACTACAAATCTTGACTGTTCCTAACAAACACTTATTCGTATTAGTACAAGTTGCACAATAGAAGAGTGAATATTGATAAGAAGACAGGGGGATCTGTAATCTTATTAATCTTCCAGCTCTGCAAATACCGGACAGGGTAAGAGATTTTCATTCCTGGTACAAGAAGATGGAAGTACTCACTCCTGATATTCACATTTCTCTGGTGTCAGTGTGACAAGAGCTTATAGGGGACCCTCTAGAAAGAAGCAATCACGCAAATAGGTTTGATTAGTCTGAAGACAGCTCTGGAAATGTTTTAGGAAATACCAAGATGACTCAGCTTTCTTCTTGTTAAGACTTTAATTAGTTGTAAACTGAAACATCCTAACTTGGTTTTTTTTTACTTTGTCATCTAACTTCCATCTAAGCCCCCCCTTTATTTTTTCCCCAACAGATTGTTTTAAGGGAAAGAGCCATAGCTGTGATGGTATGGGTAGCTGCTATGACTTAAACCTTTTATTATAAACGAGCCTTGACCTTTCTTTACAAAATAAGTTATTATCACTGCAGATAAGGAGATTCTTCCTCATCTCATACCTGAGCAATATGTCTTGCTGGAAAAGAAAACAAGCCAAATCTGCAGTATGCAGGCATTCCCTCAGGCCCATTACAAACACAGAATAGTAAGGGAAATATTAAAATCAATCAACCAAACATACAACTTCCTCCTTTCACCTCCCTACCCATCACCTGTGTCCCCCCCTTCCAGACTAAGAAATGTTCCAAAGAGGCATTACATGATGTAAACACCTGCTTTTCCCGGAGGATAATTTTTTAGCTAGCTTGGACCCTGTGCTTTATCTTCTGATAGTCTACAGTACCTTACTGATTATTCCCTGTAGCTACCCATTTTTCATCATTCCCAGTAAATTTTATGATGTCTTTGGTGGGTATAAATGTCACTGGCCAGACCATCCAGGCATGATAGGAAACAGTCTCAGCACTGGACATCTTTAAATATATAGTTGGCTGGCTGTGAGCTGACAGGACCAGAAGAGAAACATTCAGAAAGATATGACAAGCTCTTTGTGGGGGTGGACCTCAATATATACTCCTATTAGGAGCCACGTCTCTGACATTACCCATGCCTCAGAGTCACATATCACTCACTGCAGTAAGAAAACTTACTGGATCTGCTTTTCATTTCCGACCCTTGAAAGTGGAGTTGGAGCAGCTTTTGAGGTTGGGTTTTTTGTTTGTTTGTTTGGGGTTTTTTTCCCCTGAAAATTTTAGAGTGTAAGGTTTGCAAATGTTACACATTTATTCTTTCTCTACTCTTCTACATGAGGTCAGTGTTAACACACTTTCTCTAATTATCCATATTGAAATGTCCTTTCAAATTTCTCTGAAACTACAACTGATTCTCAATTTTCCTTGGGATGTGGATATTCCAGAGGCAGCCCCTTTGAGTCAGTATCCCTTATATGCCTCCTACCTTGGAATATCCAGCAAAGCAAACTTCCCATCTGTACTCAAAATTTTTTCTCTGCTAATAGATACAAAGTGAAACATTTGCCATATCAGTCAAATTCAGTAAAGGTAAATTCTTTCTTCTGTTTCTTAAGAAGTTTTCTCAATAAATAAAGAATTACAGTTCACATAACTAACTGGTATACAGAACCCTATACATACAATTACATAGGTTTGTCAATATTGTCAAATACTGTTGACATGTTTGAACTGAAACCATACACTCTGTCCTCCACCTTGATGGCTTGACACATTTTCCCTCTTGTAGGCATTTAAAATGCAGACAGAGGCCTGGTATAAAACCTGCCTATGTCTGCTTGGTGTCACCCAGCGATCTGCACATTGGTACCTTCCATCAGAATTCCTGATTTAATTTATTCCCCATCCCATCCCATTTTTGAATATCCACTCCAGGGCATTTTTGAAAGAGTGACTGGGAATGGTAAGTGGAAATATATTAAACTATCTCTCCCCCTTCCATTCTTTTGCAACAATACTGACAGTGAGATGCAATTGTGGGTCAACATTACGGCTTTCCCCAGAGGATATTGCTCTCAGTCTAATCCTTTCATTAGAAAATACATTTGAAGATTACTTCCTGGTTTTTAAATCTGTTACTTCACTAGTAAAATTATTATGATGTTAAAAAAAAAAAAAAAGAAAAGAAATCTGGTTTAAGAGAAAATTGAAAAGACCCTCTTAAAATTCAGCTCAATCGAATTCTGAGAAAAATAGCCTGAAACAAGGGATATGGGAGTTGTATGAATGTAATACAGCAGAGATAATGGAAGAAAGTATATGATAAAAAGAGTCATCTTTTTTCCCCTCTCCCCTGTAAATGTTAAAGCAACTAAGAGGAAGCAACAGAGCCTGAAAATCACAGACCAAGTATATGAAAAATGGAAACAGACAGAGGAAATTAATACTTTCCTGTAGAACCAGAACAATATTTTCAAGATACACAATAGGTTTACAAATGAAAACAATAAAGGCACAAAAAATTTCTAGAGAACATTCTTTCTTCTCGGAGTACTAAGCAGTACAAATTCTCTCTATGGTCTGAAAGAAACCATTTTGAGAAAAAGCTTTGTGGTTGAGGTAAACTTAGCAAATATATTGTCTTGTTCTTTTTTTATACAGTTACATGGCTCTGAAATGTATAAAACCATTTAGCCTAGAAGATACATCATAGTAACAGCTTTTCATGAAGATACTAAGAATGAACAATTAACATGCTTTTTTGCAAAAAAAATTATGCATGCTTCTTTATGATAGTTTTGCTATTTGCATTAAGTAGCAAGTTAAGGATACACTGTATTAAATTATCTGGGACATTATTAACCATGAATAAAACATACTTGTGGTAATGTAGACTAAAACAATGCTTTTGGGGGATGAAAGTCAAAATTTCATGTAGATTAAAATACACTCTGAGGAGCACGGGCCAGCATATACTGCTACAGCTGTATTCACATTGGTAACACTGATTTACATCAAGTGATAGTTTTGAATGAAGCACTCCCTTTTCCCATTAACAGTCACTCAGTAAAGCAGATTTGATTTAGGGCAACTGTGTGATATGGTGCAAGACAGCTACATTTGTCCCTTTAATCTCCTGCAGCTTGAAAGCATCTCCCACTCCAGGGCAAAGTCACGCAATTAGTAATGAGATTTTTGTGTCTAGCTATTGCCAAGCAATACAAAATCTCAGCACTGGAAGCAGTTGAGCCAAGCACAGGCTAATGAGTCTGATATCAGTAACTGCTTTGATGCCCAAAGGGACCTCCAGGAATGCTCTGCAGAACCCATGAAAAACATGACCTACAATTTGCAGCTTTGATTTTACGGTCACAACAAGTGGATGACACAGTATAATGGATGGAGACTAAGGTAAGTGGGACAAAGGCTCAAGGCAGACAATTTGTTCAGGTTTCAGAGTTTAATTGCCTAGCACCACTGGAAAAGTGACAAAAGATCTCTAAGATTGATAATCAAGAACTAAGCACTCAGTATCAGCTAAAATCAGTATTTCTCCTTCTTGCTAGGACTGTCAGAAAAAGGACTGCAGCTGGTACATAAGAGGATAGGACATCTAGGCCCTCTTTTTCTATTTCAGTGTACTTCAATACTTCTAAATGTTAAATTATTTTGATGGACACTAAAAATTTTAAAAAGTGTTGCAAGTTAATGTCCTGGTCAGAGCAAAATGTCAGCTAATTCATATAGAACATAGAACCCCCTACTCTTCCTGCTTGACAAGCAAGACATGATGAGTTTCTTCTGCTCCATTTCCCCTACTATTTTGACATAAAAATGAAGTAAGGATCAGATGTAATTACAATGTGTATGCAAGAAAAGAAGTGGACGTGTTCAAGTTTTTCTCCTTAATTGTGAACCATAGACTGACTTAATACTGAATTTTTCTGAATATTTTATTTTTTAAAAAACAAATTAAAAACATTTCTAGTTAAAAGGAACCAAGAACATAGAAATAAAGAACATACAGATGACAATTCTGTGCTTGGCTGGTATGTAAGCGATATCTTCTATCCCGTATACTGTAATTACACTGATCCCTCATCTTCAAAGCATGTGTTGCCCCTAAATTCACTCTGTCTAGAATACTTTATCCTAATGTGGATGTAATAGAATCATAGAATCATAGAAGAGTTAGGGATGGAAAGGACCTGAAGATCATCTAGTTCCAACATCCCTGCACCAGCAGGACACCTCACACTAAACCATGTCACCCAAGACTGTCCAACCTGGCCCTGAACACCGCCAGGGATGGAGCATTCACAACTTCCCTGGGCAACACATTCCAGTGCCTCACCACCCACACAATAAAGAATTTCTTCCTCATATCCAATCTAAACTTCCCCTGTTTGAACCCGTTACTCCTTGTCCTGTCACTATAGTCCCTAATGAAAAGTCCTTCCCCAGCATCCCTATAGGCCTCTTTCAGATTTTGGAAGGCTGCTATGGGGTCTCCACACAGCCTTCTCTTCTCCAGGCTGAACAGACCCAACTTTCTCATCCTATCTT
>JAOEHY010025211.1:10377-27269 GCA_025447955.1 Psilopsiagon aurifrons | reverse complement strand
AGGCACTGGAATGGGTTGCCCAGGGAAGTTGTGAATGCTCCATCACTGGCGGTATTCAAGGCCAGGTCGGACAGAGCGTTGGGTGGCATGGTTTGGTGTGCGGTGTCCCTGCCCATGTCAGGGGGGTTGGAACTAGATGATCTTAAGGTCCTTTCCAACCCTAACTATTCTATGATCCTGTGTTAAGAGTGTGATGTTGAGATTCAAAGGAAGCTAGTTTCATGACTACCTCCCTTTTTACTGGCCCTGATGCGTCTCGTAATGATTCTGCATGCATCTTACCTGATGTTGTGCTGACCTGTTTGTGTACTAAGTAAAGGGAAAAGAAAATTTAAACAGGCTTATTTCCTGCTGGTTCAACATGCAAGAATCGTTCAGTAGAAGGTCAAATGAATTCTGGTGCTAGTCTGTATGAAAAGATGGCAATACATAGTTGAAGGAAGATGGGAGGGAATGATGTTTATTGTCAGAAATCACGTCAGCTCGTGTTCCTATAGAACACAAGCTGAAAAAATGAGACACATAGGTAAAGTACTGTTCTTTATCCTTCCACCAGTTGAGAGTTTGATTTTAATTAGATCAAATTATTCATAAGTTTGGCCATATAATACGGGGTCCAAACTTAAAAATGACAGTGAACAGGCTTATCTTTTTTATTGATATGAGGTCTCCTTGGCTCTAACATATAAATACATACAGTCTGTAACAGCATTGCTTTTACATACAGTCCTCATTTTGGTACAGATGTAGACAGAAGTTAATTAAGAGTTAACTCTGTGTTTAGGACAGATTTTACCTTTCTCATCTAATGAGAATTTTTAAAAAAAGTTTAAAGGACATTATGTTGCTGCAGTGCAGTACTTGCATATTGCTGAATATTCATGACTGTGTAGTTGGTATGCATATGTATGTAAAAAGCAAGAGAGGTGAAATAAAATCTGGGCCATGTCTCTTGTTTCAGACGATCAGCCTAAGGTGTTTATTGCAAAATTTGAGAGTTCTGTCATCTGTGGTAATTGTATCAGAGTATATGAAACAGGCATTGGTTCTGAATCCCTTCTAGACATCTTCTCAATCTTCTTCCTGTTACCTCCACACCAATGTCGTGATCCGTTCACATGGATCAGACAGATGGGAGAAGAACAGAAACACAGAGCTGTGAAATGGGAATTTAAGTTAGTTTACTTCTCCCTTTTCCCCTTCCATTTTGGTAGTGTTGGATGGAGGAAAGATAAGGAGGAGCATGGAAGAGATGCATAAGAAAGCAGTTGACACAGTGCTTGATAAATAGTGCTATGAAAGACAGAGTGCCCTTACTACAGTGAAAAGCAGATACTACGTATGTCATGACGTATAAGGCCAACTTTTCAGGCAACAGTAACCTGCAAATGAAGATCTAAGGCTTTAATTGTCCACAGGACGCGCAACCATGCATTCATGTCCTGTCTTTGAACCATTCTGAAACTGAGATGCATACCTGTGCCACCATGTGATGTTTTACCTGCTTTACACAAAGGATGACACATCTGCTAAGCTTTACGTTACATCCTTTGCACTTTTACACATGTAATGCATTATAACTTTGTTATCTGTGTATAAGAACTTCATATCCTCCTCATAACAAAAATCTCTTCAAATGCATGGGTCTCCCTGTCATCTGCTTATGTGATCATCAACAGTTGAGACCTGCGTTCCTAGCATAAGGGATCCTTATCTCTCCCATGCTCTTACACATCCTGATACTGGTTTAGTCAGAAATATTTTCCCTTCCTTCTAAGGGGCTATTCCTTCCTAGTTATTGCAACTTTGTTAAACAACAGAGTCCTGCACCATTTTGATTTGGCAACTGTAAGTGTAAGGCACTTAGGTACTTAGTTCTAAAGAAAAAGAGTTGACACTGGGACTTTTTCATAGATATATATAATTACATATATATTATATACCTATCTTATCATATCTATATACACGTTGGCTCTTCATCTTGGTGTTCAAGGGATTTTTTTGAACCATGGCTTTTGGAAAGTCTTGAGTTACCATGCAGTGTTGTTTTTGTTTTTGTTTTTGTTTTTTTGTTAAGGTTTGGGTTCTTTTATCATTGATTTAATAAAAGGAACAACAGTTATATTTCATTTAGTACAGCAGAGAATGGGAATTTACAAGCAGAACTGACATCTCAAGCACTGAATTTGCAATTTGATGTACTAAGGAGAGGGGTGACGAAAAGGAAATAAGATGAGGGGAAAAAGAGGCATGGGATATGGGGTGAAGAATAATAGCGATTCATTGTAGGAATTGTTACATGTTGTTGCATGCTATTCTTCGTATCCTAATAAATGAAAATTAGGGCCATATGGATTGGTTGGTAGGATGACATTATCTGGCTTTCATGCTACAAGGATGTACTTTGAGCTTTTGTCACCTTAAATTTAACATCACAAAATTTTAAAATGTAGCATTTTAGTTATGCAGTAATGAGTCTGTCAGATCTAGTTGTTTGCATGTGATAATCTGTAAGAGTGCTGACTGATCACAAATTTTTCTGAAGTCAGTGGTTGCTCTTAGCATTCAGCGTATCTTTATCAGTGGCCAGTAATAGACTTGGTTGCTAGCATTCTTCGAGAGAATGTATTACACTGTCGCATGATTTTAATTTTCTATCAAATACTGACAGAAATGACTGATGTACAGCTTCTAACAGTGCAGCACTTTCCTACTGCTCTTTATTACTGTTGTATCAATTCTGGCTCTTCTGAGCTGGTTTTGATTTTGTAACTTGAAGCCCTAATATTTTGACTCTGGCAGGTAGTTCATGGAAGATAAATCAATGAGCTGTCCTTACTTTTTCTTGCTCTCTCCAGGCATTCAGCAGTAGCTAACCTCTTGTATACCATTTTATGAAATCTAAGCTTAATGAGTTAAAGTTGGAAAAGTAGTTGGTTATTTGAACGTGTCTTTGTCTTGTACTTGGTCTTTTGACAATAATTGTAACTGTTGCATTTGGGATTCTGGAATTTTTGCTTACTTAGCCTCTGTAGTGAAAATCTTAATTTAATCTATGGGATTGATTCATTACACAGTCATTCAATGTTTTCCTTTGTCTGTTTTGAGAAATAGTCCTGCCTCCCAGGAATATAAGAAATAAATAATATTTGATGTGATTGCAGTATATTGCTGATTTTTCAATTAGTGTTAGTAGTTATTCCAAATGGAATCAGTTTATGTTCTTTATGAAATGATAGGTATTTAGCTGAAGTATATAGAAATCCAGACAGTAATACAAAATCAATCTTTTGTAAGGTTATTTGAGGTAATGATATAGTGATAAGTTAATTTTACAGTGATTAAGGACAACATAGTTGAGGCTCCCAATTAGACTTTGATCTCGGGATCTTTCTCTCTAGACTTGATGAGCAAGCAAGAGATGAGAATTAATGTTAAGACATGAGGCTTTGAGCAACTGGTTTCCATTTTCTGTGGTTTATTATAACAGTTTATGTAAAGGAAAATTTTAAAATTAACTAGATACATATAACTTGATTTCTTATCTTTAAAGTTTATTATTTTCAAATTGACATCTAAAATGTTCTCTGCTGTTGAGAGGAACTGAAAAGAACAATTAAATGGAACAGACTTTCACAAAAAAACCCTCCAAAACAAAATGCAAAACTAACTCAAAAAAAAACACCTCTCAAAAAACCAAAAAGACCCAACCAAACAAAAAGAAACAAACAAAACCAAACCCCAGCCACTCCTCAGTGTACTTGTGATGGGTAAAAAGATACTCTAACTTCATGAACGTAAAAGGAGGAATCGTAGACTTGAGGGTATGGTTTGCTTTCTTTCTCTCACACACCCAGCATGGCAACATTGAATGCACAATACCAAAAGCATTGCAACTCTCAGAGAAAAGAGGACCTGTGTGTTAGTGATACCCCCTCCAGAGAGGGTGTGATTCCTAGCATACCCACCACATACTGCTTCCCCCTGCCTGGGCTGTAGATATGAATACTGGGACTTGGCAGAATCTTGTCTGTTAAAAAGGCTAAAAAAAAAAGGGGGGTTGTCTTTAATATATGTCCTGTTGTTTTTTTTGTTTTGAGATAGTTTATATTAATAAACTAAATAATGAATGCTAAAGAGACTTTGTGTATCTCAAGAATTCTTTAGTGGCCTGAAAATCGAGAGTTGTCCAGGCAAAAATAATGCAACATGATTAGCGATGAATGTAAATGAATAGCATAGGAATGTAAGAATAAAATCAGTGACTCTGAAGAATAAAGTAAGTTTCAATTTACAAAGCACAAGAAAAGAATCAATGAAAGGGTCCAAAAATCTGAGTAAGAGGAGGCGCAAAGGGAGAGGTCTATTACCTAGATCTATTACTAAATAAGAAAGAAGAACAAGTAACAGATTTTCAAAGGCTGATTCTTTACTTCATACTTTATAAAAGATATATTGTGACCTGCTACTTTCATAAAATGAATCTTCGGCAGGAAATAAGAGTGGAACCAAAGCACGGAAAGAATAGCCTAAGGAATCTTAATATAAATGTGCTCAAATGGCAAATTCTAATAAAATTCATCCTAGAATGATAGAGGAATTAGGCATTGTTGGTTTTATTCATTTATTTAATGTCCCAGAGGGTGAGAATAGACGCAAAATGGTTTTGTGTGTGTGCATGTGTTTCTGTTTCTCTGTTCTTGTGTTAAGAGCATTCTTGAAGATGTCAGTTTTAATTCCAAATAAAGATTCAGGAGTAAATAGTTTAGCAATTAAAATTTGTATCTAAAAATGTGCAGAAGAGAGATTGTAAGACAGCCAGTATAGTTTGATGTCACCTGTTTATAAGAAACCTTAGTCTGTTTCTTCTCTTAGAAAGGATGACAAGCTTGATAAGTAAAAGGAAAACTTCAGTTACAATACAGGTTGATTTTAGTAAAGATTTTACCCTCCATAAGGGAAATGTAATATCTGTACTGTCTTTATTAAATGCTGATCCTATCAGCATCAAGTTGAAAAATTGCTGTTACAGAGTAATTATCTATAGTACCCTGTCAAGATGAAAAAGCATTAATGAGTTGGATGATTGAAGAGAACACACGCTTAACAAAAGTTACTGATGATACTAAGCTGGAGAGTGGTTGAAATTTCTGATTTGTTTTTTATTCTTTGTTTTGAACAGAAGATCTGAATACTTTTGATGAATTTGGAGAGAAACTCTGAAATCAATAAGATTAAAGCAATGTAGGCAAGTACAAAGCACTGAGTTTAAGAGGAAAAACTCAAATGCATGAATACAAAACAGGAAATAGTTATCGAGACAGAAATACGACAGAAAAAGATCTGAGGATATAGTAGACCTCCAGGTAAATGCTATCTATGCTGCTGGAAAAAAGTGAAGTGTGGGGTTTTTTTTTTGTTTGTGGGTATTATTTGTTCAGGTTTTTTTGTTTGTTTCTTTTTTCCCTGGAGAATCATATGGGGCATATTGTAGGGAAAAGGATGTTGTCTACTTTGGCAAATCAATATGAAGTTGGTCCCCTCAAATGCCTTACTGCTCTTTCCTCTCTAGAAAATGCAGAAAAACTAGAAATTCTTCTCCATTGGTATTGTTTTTTCCTGTGGAATGAAGCCCTTCTCTATTTCTAATAAGCATGCTTTAGACTGGGTATGAGAAAAAGATTCTTTGCAATTATTAGTGATAGTCTGTCCCAGTGGTTTATCTGGAGAAAGTATGGAATTGGCTTTCTTGATAGTTAAATATCTGCCAAGATATTCTTGAGCCTGCATTCATGCTGAGTTAGGATTAGGTAGTTTCTTGTGGTCTGTTTCATCTCTCTAGAAGTACAGTGCTCAAACTACGTGTTTTGGTTCCACGGCAGAGATTATCTAAGAGTTAAATCATGAACTCAGTGAAGTGAATGGGCATGCTACTTCTTGCATCCTAAATTCAATTTTAACGTAGATCAGCAAGGAAAAAAGTTGATTTTTTACTTAAGTTTTTGTTTGGTTTCCCCAAAAGTGTTTTGACAAATGATGCTTTAAAGTATTTTGAAGCTTCTGCATATGTCTGTCTGTCTTCTAATGAGAATGCTAGAAAAGTAGGGATAGGACTGAGACAGTAGACACCCCTTGATTACTCAATGATAGCCATATGGAAGAAAAGACACGCTAGAGGTTACTTGGATTTGTATATTTTTGCAGGCAAAGTTTACAGACCTGTAAATTTAAATGTAGATTTTTTGTGGGCAGAAAGCATTGACAGATATGTCTGATGGTAATACATTTCATACTGATAGTCCCAGAACAGGTCAATAAAAATGCTTATATTGATAGCACCAATGCTTGAGATGTTACTTGGTATTATAGCTAAAATCCATGTTATCCCCTTAATTATAATTACATTAATATTGACAGGCTGTTGACAGTACTCACATTACTATTGATAGGTTTCTGTCAATAACATGTTTCCAAATAAAATTTATTCATTCATAATTTGTGCAATGCTCAATAACAGCACTAACATATACCAGAAGAAATTTCTTTTTCCCTGGTGATATGCAATATTTTTTTCTGCTGCACAGTGTACTCTACCAGTGGGATTTTTCATTTGTTTAGTAAAAATAACCAAAACACCAAAGTATAGGTTATTTAAGGAAACATTCTGTGTGATTTTGTTCTGGGAGGCAATTTTTTTTTATAACCTATGTGATACCTGTGATGGTGTAAAATTGGGAATCAAGGCATATTGAGACCGGTGTAAGGAGTTAAATCACACAGAGGGGTTTTATGTATATTCACCTGATTTTTGACTGTTCAATTATGATCACATGAGCTAAGCCTGGTAGCATCCTTAACTGATCATTCATATTTGCCTCTTTCATGACTGGCTCTACAATTCTGAGCTGTTAAGTTTAAAAAACATAAAGTAGATCAAATAAGAGAGTTAAAACAGTAAGGAAAGACAAACAGAATTTAATGCAGAAAGCGGTGGCAAACCAATATTCTCCTTATAATCTGTATAGCTCACTAGAATATGGAATGCAAAAATAACATTAAAAGCACAAGCTAAATGTTTTGACATTTACAGGCTGTTTATAATCTAGTTTTAAACCAGAATAGTTCTCATTTATTCTGACTCTGGGACAGCTGTTTGTGAAGACAGTAAAGCCTGAAAAATCTTAAATTTCTGAAAGGATTTTGTATGAAGCAATTTTAAAACAGAAAACTTCATTATCATTTGTTTATTCTTGTTATCATGTGAAAAAATGGACACTATAGTTTAGTGACAATTCCCGACTAAAGCAAAATACAGATTAGAATTTAGGCCTCTTCTCTCAAAGAAACAGTTGCTGTTTTCCGCATCATTAGGACATTTGCAAACATTTTCTATAGGAAAATAGATTTCAAACTTTACTTATTAATGTCTGTCTATGGGAAGTAAGTACCTACCCTGTAACTGCAGTAAAACCTTAAATAAGTTCAGAAGTAAGCATAGCATATAGCAGCACACTTATTCCTGTACGTAGCACTTAGCATGCTGCAATGCACTTACACATTAAAGTCAAAGCTGTATAGATACAATCTTCAAGTAACTTGCAAGATCCAGTTAACAGCCATCACCTATGGCAAACTTTGTGTTCTCAGAAACAAAGAACTTCAGAACACTGCCTAGTTTTACTGCTTAAATTGAGAATGCTTACCTAATTGTAAGCTTTGCTTACACTGGAATATTGTAAGCATAATTTATTTTAAATTACTAAATCTGTATTAATAGGTTTTGTCTGATATTCTTCCTTTTCCATGTAGCTTATATAAAAGTGGTTTCAAAGTTGAATCAATCAGCCAGTTGGTAATTCAGAAGAGGCATTAAATATGTCACAGTTAAGCAGTATATATGGTGTTGATTCTAATTTTTTAGAAAAAGAGACTTTGCTTTTGCAAAAATCTGAAAGTTAATGAACAGTGGTTGAATTTGGTTCAGAAGTGGTTCCCATTTTCTGTATACAGAGTTCCAACCCACTCTGCTTCTTCAGGTTCACTGAAGTTATTTCCTTCAGATAATTTTATAAAGGGTTATGGATATGAAGAAAGTACGTATTGTCATGATTGAAATAGATTCTACAATGAGGCTTGTACAAATTTTGGGGAAGGTCAAGCTCCAAGATCTGGGGAGGATGTTTAAAACATCTAGTCCAACCATCCTCCTGTAAAAATTCAGGATAAATTCAATGTTAGAAAAGGGAATCATGTGATCAAGCTTTAAGAATCTCCAAGGGTGGAGATTTCATACTGTCTCTAGACAGACTGTTCCTTTGTCCTTATGTCCAGTTATAATTCCTCATTCAGCAACTTAGAAGCAGTTGCCTCTCCTTTCACTGCATCTCACAGAAAGATTTGACTTAATCTTCCCTGCAGCCTGTAGATTCTGGAATATTACTATTAGACTACTTCTTGGCTGCCTTCAAGTTGAAGAATCTGAGTTCCTTCAAACTCTTGTACATCAAGTGTTGGGGCTCCCTGATGATTTTAGTGGCTGGATTCTTTCAGTTTATTGATGTTTCTTTTGTTCTATTGATAGAAAAGAGGCAAAACTGGACATGGTGTCCCCAGTATAGTCTCATCAATGCCAAGTAGAGGGAAATAAGCACATCCTTCAGTCTGCTAGCTGTATGCGTGCTAGTGCTCTCCACTAGGCATTATTACTGCAAGGATGCACCGGTGACTTGTGTTCAGCTTGCTGCCTACCAAAATGCCCTGGTCCTTTTTTGGCAAAGCAGTTGTGTAGTCAGTTGGCTCTTAGTCTATAGTGGTATGTGGGTTTTCTTGTGTATTTCATGATCCACCTTAATCTTGTGTATTTGATGCATTTTCCTTGAACTTAAGGTTCTGCACTGATTTGCCTGCCTTTTTGTGAAAAATGTACAACAGCAGTTTTTTATAGCACTGGGGATAATGAAAGTCAGCTAAAAAGGTTGGTTGAACTGATGTTGGAAAATCATCTTGGATCAAGGAAGTTGCTTGATAAGATGCCCCATTCAGTTAAATTTAGGATTTTGAAAGGCGATGTTGCGTATTGATAGTTGTATGGAACAGTACTAGAAGGGTAATGGAAATTAGTAGAATGGAGTGAAATGAGTAGAAGGGACTGAGGTGTTACCGGAAGTGAAAAAGACGTTGGACGTTTAGGGATTGTGAGTGACAGGTTCCCTAGTAGATGGTTATCAGAGGCTGTGGTTCCTAAATGGTAGTAGGATGAGAAGATGAGGGGTAGGAGGGTGAATAGTCACTGAAGCTGGAGTTTTTGAAGCAATACAGCAAGATCCAGTAGGGATTGAATTGACCTTTTTGTCATAAAGTGGAACAGGAACGTTGTTGGGATGGTATTGGATAATTCGTAGCAAGCACGAACCATGCACTTCAGTCCTTACTATAGAAAAGACAGAAGTGGGTAGTTGGGCATACTGCCTTTGTATACCCTTGTATACTGGCTTGTCAGAGCAGCATGGGTTGGTGCAGTGAACCCCATTAGCTGTTTGTCCAGAGGAGGTGGCCTTAAACTACCTTCAGCCATGTTTTCCTTTCTGCTGAGGAAGGAGGAGTTTAAAGAAATTGAGTGGAGCTACTGAATGGTCTTTTCATGCAGCTAATCTTGGTTGACTGGAAACTACTGCTGTACAGCATACATTAAAAGCAAAATTGTGTTTCCTGTTAGCTTTGCATGGTATTTTTTCCTTATAGACATGACCAGGTATGGAAAACAGTAGGAATACTACAAATATTCACAAAATCATTAGGGTTGGTAGAGACCTCTGGAGATTACCTAGTCCAATCCCCTCTGCCAAAGCAGGGCCACCTAAAATAGGTTACACAGGAATGCATCCGGGAAGGTTTTGAATGTATCCAGAGAGAGAGGCTCCACAGCCTCCCTGGACAGCCTGGTCCAGTGTTCCGGCACCCTCAATGTAAAGAAGTTCTTCCTTATGTTCAGGTGAAACTTCCTGTGTTTTAGTTTATGGCTGTTGTCCTGTCACTGGGCACCACTGAAGAGTCTGGCACCATCCTCCTGGCACTCGCCTTTGAGATACTTATATGCATTAATGAGATACCCTCTCGGTTCTCTAGACTACACAGACCCCTGATAATCCTTGTGCCCCTCTGCTGGATCCTCTCCAGTAGCTCCTCTTCTTTTATACCGGGTTTTAAAAGTTTTGGTGCCCTCTATTTCAGCAGTTACTGCTTTGAAGGATTTTTTTTTTTTTTTTTTTTTGGTATTCTCAGCATCATTCGCAACCATTCCTATATAAGTTCCTATACAGCATCTTTTATTCAAAGCAGGTTTGTGTTATATCAGGTTTTCCTCTTATAACTAAGGATTTGAAGTACCTTCTTCAGTGCTTTCTTTAGGAGGCTGTTGACCCTTGCTTGTCTGTTATGCAAAGAGTCTGGTTTAGAAAGCGCAAGATGTTGCATAGTAGCTGAAATATACCACTTGTAAATCACTTTGGGTTTGGGGTTTTTTTATGTGCACAAAAGGAACTAAAAATCAGTTATCCCACAGTTTTGCATTACTGAGGCATTACCGTATTTTTTGTAATTTATTGCATTTATTTTCATAGTCACAAAATTCCAAATACAGTAACACTTAAACAAAGCAATTTAAATTATTTTTTTTTTCTTGGTAATGCTTGAATAAGAAGAGTACATAGTTGTTGGAGTTGCTAGTATATATTAATCATCTTGCCAGGAAATTTGTTATACAAGAAGTAGCACAATCTCACACCTGTCGAAAGACTAGAAAATATATGCAGGCTTTAGTGATGTACTGTATGATAATTTATGTCTGAATGCTGAATATTTTTTTTAATCTCATATGATGATTTTTCTCTAATCACTGCCTTTAGCAAATTTTATCATTCCAATCTTATTTTATCCATATTTATCTGCATGTAATCCTTAAATTTGTTAGCATTTCTAAGATTTTTACTTTGAACTGCAGCTAGTGAAGTATTCATATAGCAGTATTTTCTATCCACCCACTGTTCTCTTACAGATTTTGGTTAGTAAATTCACTTCCCTATTTCTCCAGAAAAAACATATAATTTTATAATTCTTGTTTCCGGCCTTCTATTTTAAGGTCCAATTCAATATTTCAGATACGCCAGCAAAATACTGTGGTTTTTAATTTATTCAGTGTAATATTAAATCTGGGGAGTTTTTCTAAATATCTGGAAGGTGTTAAACACTTCTCTATAACCAAATATAAATGTTACTCTTTGTGAGAAACAGCTCAATATAACTACCTTTGAGGTGAAATTTTTTACTGTTAATGTAAAGGTTCCTGAAAGGACCTGTAGCTGACCAACTTTTTTTGTTACTTATTGTTTACTGCTGGTATACATACATGGATATGTAGGTATATATAAAACCAAGTCTGTTATTTTTTTATATAAGAATAAAAATAAGAAATGCTCTGTTTACACTAAATTCTATTTCTGTTTATTCCTAGAAAGTTTTTTTGTGAAGAAATGGCTTCCCTCATTGGAAATGAAAAGAGTTTGAATCCTGTGCTCAGAATAAGTCAACTTGATGCTCTTGAACTAAACAAAGCCCTGGAACAACTAGTGTGGTCACAGTTTACCAGCTGTTTTCATGGATTTAAACCAGGGGTGTTGGCTCAGTTTGAACCAGAAGTAAAAGCATTTTTATGGCTTGTATTGTGGAGATTCACTATATACTCCAAGAATGCAACTGTGGGACAGGCTATTCTGAATATTCAATACAAGAATAACTTATCTCAGACAGAGAAATACCAGCCTCTGAGCAAACACCAGAAGTTATGGTATCTTATTTTAACTGTTGGTGGAAGATGGTTGGAAGAAAGATGTTATGATTTATTTAGCAATCGTCAAATGCAGTCTTTCTGCAAAATTAAGAGTTGTATTAACTTCGGAGCTGGACTTCTTAAACTTTGTGGACTTATAAATTTTCTGATTTTTCTTCAGAAAGGAACATTTGCAACATTAACAGAACGCATTCTAGGAATTAGGTCAGTTTTTTGCAAGCCGCAAAGTGTTCGTCAGATAGGATTTGAATACATGAACAGGGAGCTATTATGGCATGGCTTTGCTGAATTTCTGATCTATCTGCTGCCACTTATTAATGTACAGAAACTGAAACTTAAAATTTCTTCTTGCTGCTCACATATTGCAGGTCTTTCCAGTAGTAAAAACACGCTAACAGCTCACTGCAAAGAATGTTCACTATGTGGGGAATGGCCTACCCTGCCTCATACCATAGGGTGTTCACATGTTTTTTGTTACTACTGTATTAAAAGCAACTATTTATTTGATATGTATTTTACGTGCCCTAAATGTGGCTCAGAGGTACAGAGTCTTCAGCCACTGAAATATAAGGTTGAAATGACAGAATTGCACACCTGATATGATGTTGATTTGGTTTTATACTGTACATGAAATACTGTGTTGAAGAGATTACTGGAAAAATTCAGAAAGTATTGTAAACAGACAGCTTAAAAGTGGTTTTTGAGAGTCTGCAGTTTGTTGTAAAATATGTCTTTACTGGTCTTAGCAGTTTACTGAGTAAAAGTGCCAACTTGCCTCTTTGAAGGAACTAAAAGTAATTTACCAGCTCTCCTGCTCTGTCAGACTACTTGATCCCACTTTGGTACCCTTACTTTGCCAAGTCATCCTTAGATCTAGAGTCTGTTAGCCTGCAACTTTCTAACTATGCAGTATACTTCCTTCAAAGATACAAAAGAAGCACAGTAAGTTTTTACTAATTTTATGGATTTTCTCAAGCATGTTGTAAAAGCTTCTGCTATTAACAACTTAGCTAGTAGATGAATTTAGTGGGCGAGTCATCTTGTGATGCCTAAAGAATAATTTTAAATTCAAATGTTTTAAATTTTAATTCCAGTGTGAGGTTCCACTGAAAAAAGGAAAAGCGTAAGATGGATTGTCATCCTAGCAGATTCTTAAGAGTGTTCAGCGTATTAAACCAACATAACAGGATGTACTCAAAATTTTTATCAATAGACCATAAGCTGTAAGTGATCCCTCTGGTAGACATACAGATACTCCATAGCGAGCATGTGCCTACAGGTGTTATACCACTTCCTGTACAAATACAGTGCACCTTCTAGACCTCCCCGAGGTGACTGAACTACTTTTCTGGCTCAGCCATGATCTTCAGTGACATATGACCACCGTCCTCTTCTTCCCTATAAAGCTGAGGCACATAATCCATCATTCATTGGAATGTGGCAGCTGCCCAAGGTAACCCACAGTCTTCTGACTCAGAGATGCTGGAGAAAACTGACAGTATGCTGTCTTTGGGTTTTGCCACTCTTGATTTTTTATGTGTGTGGTCCAGGTGGGTGCCAGACCTTGGAAATGGGTCACTGTCACACCAAAAAATACCAATGCAGTTATGTAGACATGTTAAAAAAAAAAAAGAAAAAAAAAATAGGATATTCCTGGTTTTCACTGTTACTATTTGCTTTGTCTGTCAGCTTTGCAATGTTGTTACTATCCACCTGTATTAACACTATCCATTTATTCTTTGACCTGGTTCCGTATGAGTTATTTTCTTAAAAATGGCAATCCTTTTTTAACAGGAAGTCTTGCCCAGAAATGTGTCATTAACAAAAAAATATATTGCATCCTTTTTCGGTTCTTCAACTGTGTAAGTTTCTGAGAATTTGAGTCGATAGCATTATACTAGCTGTGTTCTTGATTGGCTATCATCAGTAGTCAGTCCCAAAAATAGTATGGTAACAACTGATCCAGTCTTTGATCTACTTTTATGAAATGGTTTATTACATTCTTCAGTGTCTGATCAAAATAACCCACCAGCCTATTTGTTTGAAGATCTTAAATTCTAGGTTTTGATCTTTAGAGTGATACACAGTGCTTTCATCTGATGCAATTAAATACAGTTAGCCGGTTTGTAAGTGTCTTTGGGCAGCCAAAAACTTCATTAATGCTGCTACTGTTCTGTGAGTTGAGACTTCAGAGCAACTGCTTCCAGATACTGTGCCACAGTGTATTATTTGCCATCAAATGTGTGTATCAGCAGCCTGCCAGTTTTATTACTTGCAGTTGCAATTTGAACCAGCATGTACAAAGCTGTCTTTATTAGTTTTATTAGAAATATCAAAACTGGCAGGTCTGTTGAATCATATGAATTGTTCTTCCACATTATTTAATAGCTCTTCCCAAAGAAATGTCTTTGCAGCCCTGTCTTTGAGGTGGTCTAATGTCTCTTGAAAAATCCATCAGCATTTCTGCTACCTCTTTCTTTAACTATCCTTATTAAGGTTTGTACATATTCCAAATCCAATGTTTGTAGTTTATAATCATAGCAGACCTCTGTTTACTGTGGACTCTTCAAGTTACAGATAAAGTATTGTATTAAAAGAGCATGGATTTTCTGTACTGGACTCTGTTAGGTGTCATGTTTTTCTAATGTAGACATTAACTTCTTTCCTATTGAGGACTGGTTTTTTTTTTCCTGAATAAAGAATGCTATCTTCCCTTTTCATTCCACCTCTCTCTCTCTCCTGCTGTTTCGTTTACTTAAGCTGTATGAATTTTGCTGAAGTTCGTTTTGTCTCTTGCAGCTTCATGCAGGTGAAAACCTAGTAAAATGTATACTGTTTTTCATCCATGTTATAGTAGCAGTACAAAACCTGTTTCCAGAAGTTTTGTGCCTCTATTGTACAGCTATTTTCTGCTGGCTATGCTAAATTGCACTTCCCTGTTTTTCTTCTGAACTTTTGATCCTTAACTTACGGTGTCTTATTATACCAAAGCCTTGGCTTACTACTGTATTACCTCATTATAAGTGTGTTAGGTTTATAGCCCATAGAACTGACCAACTTTGTGGTCTATATCTTTTAACATAAATAAACAGTTTGCATTACCTTAATATCCTAGATTTTAAGGTGTGCTATAATTCTTTCATTTTCCATGCAAGTAAGAGGACGAGTTTGGGAAAATAGTGGTTCCTTTTGTCAGAAATATTTTTTTATTTATTTATCTGCAATATGGTGAAACTTTTGCTCAGTTGTAGTCACAACTCACGTTGATAAGGCCAAGTATATTAAAAATACTACTTTCTACCAGGTTAGCTTTGTAACACTTCAAAGTCACTGCTCAACAGCTTCCTTATAGCACTGTAATATTAACTACATACCTTTTTTATGTTGTAATTCTGTTCTGTTGGGTCTTGTGATACAAACTGCATAAAAGTAATCTTTAATTATATTTAAAACTTAAATATTTCATAGACTAATCAAATGATGATTTACATGCTAACTGCATGCTAACTCGTAAGCACTATATTTTCAGGATAAAACTCCACTGTAATGAAGTACTAAGTGGTGATGCTTCTTGCAGTAAAAAATTTATTTTGGAATGTTAATCTCTTCAGTCTTTTCCTCTAAACAAAAGGGGGTTAGTGTTCAGCTACCATGAGAATGTACCTCTGAGCAGCCATATGCATCAGTAAAAAGGATAAATGCCTAGAATTTAAGAAAGGTCGAGGACCAGAACTTCTGTTTTGGATAGGAGTTACAGCCCTGTATTAAGGGTTTTATTTGTGCTCTGTCGTGTCTTGTGTGCTATGTGAACATGTTAATTGTACCAGAAATCAAGAAATTAAGTCATAACTGAAAAAGACTAATTGTATTAATAGGCATATTAGAAAAGTTATTGTACCTTCATTTGAATGAGAATTACAAGTTGTCACAAGGGATGATTTTGGAGGCATTTAGATGAAAGGAATCGGACAATGCTAATTACTTGCTTCCACAAAACATCACCACTTCATCTATTCTGCACGTTTTAAGAGAGGTCTTGTTTGAGTAATGTTTTGAAAGACTTAAAAGCAGGAGTTTCAATAGTCTGTAAAATAATTGACAGGGAAGGTGTCTGATCTCTGTATTACCTGGAAATACTTCTGGGTTTTTTACATGAATGTGGGACGTGACAGGCAAGAATGATTTGGACAGAGTGGTGAAAATATGTTAAAGGTGAGAGAAATATTTTTCTTAAATACAATCAATGAATTTCCTTATTTGAGAATATGTCTACAGTTGTTATCTGAGATGTATCATTCTTGTGAAAACCAAGTTGACAAATAAAATATGCATTTGAACAGGAGGTTCTGAACTTTTCTTAAGAGGGATTTTTGTTTGTTTTGTTTGTTGCCTTTTTTTTTTTTCTTTCTGGCTGGCTAATTATGGTTATTCAGTGGTAAGGCCATCAGGTGCTCTTTGGTGTTTATGATACAAATGCAAACCGGCAAGTTAGTTTATAGTTACAGTTCACTTTAAAAGTTTCTTCAATTTAGGTTCCAAAGCAAAGTATCTTTTTAATAATTCTCCTTTTGAGCAGAGTACTCATAGCAATAAAGGGATGACTGGTACATTTTGTGTGTGTTTGGTAGGAAGCTGTGTTGGCTTGTACAAAGAAGATAATGTTGGGGCATGACTTGACACGAAGGGATAGGATCATGTGTTTACTGCCATGACAGGTGTCATGGGTTCAGCAGTAGCAGTCATTTTTCTTCTTCTTAGTAGCTAGTGCAGTGCTGTGGTTTTGACTTTTGGCCTGAGAACAGCGCTGATAACACCAATGTTTTTAGTTATGGCTTAGTGATGTTTGTTCTGGCCAAGGACTTTCTGAGCCTCATGCTCTGCCAGGGAGGAGGGGGAACTGGGAGGAAGCAGAGACAGCACACCTGACCCAAACTGACCAAAGAGGTATTCCATACCACAGCATGTCATGACCAGGATGCAGAAACGGAGAGCAGAGACCTGGAAGGGTGGTGGGGGGTGCACTGGCTTGGTCGGGCTGGGTATACGT
>JAOEHY010025207.1:0-20120 GCA_025447955.1 Psilopsiagon aurifrons | reverse complement strand
GGCCTATAAGGATGCTGGGGAGGGACTCTTCATTAGGGACTATAGTGATAGGACAAGGAGTAATGGGTTCAAACTTACACAGGCGATGTTAAGATTGGATATGAGGAAGTTCGTTATTGTAAGGGTGGCGAGGCGCTGGAATGGGTTGTCCAGGGAAGTTGGGAATGCTCCATTGCTGGCAGTGTTCAAGATCAGGTCGGACATAGTTTTGTGTGACATGGTTTAGAGCAAGGTGTCCCTGCCCACATCAGGGGAGTTGGAACTAGATTATCTTAAGGTCCTTTCCAACCCTTGCTATTTTATGATTCTATGAAGGGTTGTATCATAGTGGACAGACTCTACACTGGAGCCAGGGAACAGTGTGAGGAGGAAAGAGCAGCAAAGATGAAGTCTTACGGGTGTGTTATTGCCCCCATTCCCATCCCCCTTAGTCTCTGGTTGGCAGGTTAGAGAGTCAGTAATGAGGGAGTGAAGTGGACCCTGGAAAAAAAGGTAGTGAGGAAGCATTTCTAGGTTTTTCTTTGTTTCTCACCATCTATTTTTATTTGGCTATAAATTAAACTAGTTTCCCAGGTTAAGTTGGTTTTGCCCATGATGGGAATTTGTGAAAGATGTCCCTGCCTCTATCTCAAACTTTTCATCTTATTTTGTTCCCCTTTCCTGTTGAGGGGGGGAGTGAGAGTCTCCGGGTGGGTGCTAGGCAGTCAGCTAAGGTCAAACCCACCACAGTTTCTTACTTCTTCTGCGAAGAATTTAAACTGTGTCCCACTAGTTGAAAGTATGCGCTACCTAACAAAGCAGACTGAAGATTGTATTAATGTTGAGAAATTTATATGACTTAAGTCCCTGAAAATTATGTGTATGCTGCTCTATTCCCATGGCACCCATAAGAGAGCATACTTGGGACAGATTTATAAGATGTTTGCACTGGGATATGGAACACTGTCACCCATCTAAAATTAGTCCCATGTTGCCTTTTCTGACTTTTCTGAAAGTTCATTGAATCTCTGGTTAGGGAACATTGAGAAGACAGCTCTAAACATACTGCCACTTTTCATTAAAATATCAGCTACTAAGGCTATGCTCACCATGAAAGTCTTCTGTATACAACTGGTTTCTTTTCAAGTTCGGATATTCTTTGAATTGTGTCCAGGTCTCGTGTATTCAACATTTTATTTACTGCCTGGTGTGTATCCCCCTTCTGGAACTATTTTCTGGAGCTTAAGTGAGTCTAAGCTTGGCTACACCATGTTTTGCTTTGCTTTGCTGTTCATTTTGCCCACCGGAAGCACTCTGTTTATAAGTGCTGATTTCTTTTCCATTCTGTGTTGTGCCTTCATTAAGTGTTTTCCTAGCTGTTGGAATTCCTTTGTATATTCTCCTCTGTCAAAGTGCTTTTGCTAAAATGAAGCATAGTCTTGCTGTTGCTAGGCTAGGGAGTACATTGAGCACTGTGGAGACCTTGCAGCAAAGGAAGCTTAACATTGACAAAACCGTGTGTGGCATATGTTTGTCACAAAAATAATCGCTGTAATTGCCTCCTCATGCTCACTGTGGCTCATAATTTCTACCTGGGCTTATGACAGCCATAATTATGTGATAATGTAGGGCAACTGGGTATCTGCAAGGGCGAAGTGTAAGGTAATTTAAAGCCATCTGTGTTTCTCCTTACTTTGCCTATACCAGTGATTTTGTCTACTGACTTGCACTAAGATGTTCAATGGTAATTTGTACTACTGAGCAGCAGAAGTTTCCCAACATTGTAATTACGGGCTCTTGCTTGGAAGGTTTGTATGCTGTGATACTAGCAGGATGTAATTACAACTCAAATGTATAAAGTAGTGGAAACGAATCCCTAAGGATATTCTATACTAGGATAAGTGTATGCCAAATTATGCTCAGAGCTGACAAGATTTTCAGTGATATAAAATGCTCTGGTTTAAATGCACATAGCCAGGACAGTTTTTCCACTGACTGACTTGAATGTGATCTGCAGCTCCAGTTATTCACAGAGGCTGGCAGCGAAGGGAAAACCAATAGAGCATTCAGTTCAGTATTGCTGGTTTAGAATAGGACATGTGATATCTACTGTAATTACCTACAGCATATTGAATAAAATACCATGCCCTGAAACTGAAAACAAATTGGTAAATTGCAACAATCAGTATGTAGGAGAAAACCTAGAGATAAGGTTAGATTCAATGTCATTAGCATTCAAATGTGTGTTGAGGAAATAAAAGTGTATGGTGATGAAATATGCATATTTTATTAATTAAAAAGATGTTGCAAACACCTCAAGAAGAAACAAATAAATAGACCTAAATGTGTTTTTCAGTCTAGGTGAACTATCAGATGTTCAGCTTGAAAAAATGAAAAACTGTCAATGTGGAGAAAGGCAGCCAAAAGTATGCAACCTTATGGATACCAGAACACTTGGAAAGCAGTTTGTGCTATGAGAGTTACATTAGAGGACACAAGATACATTTTGAACTTGCTGCTCAGTTTGTCAGAAAAAAAGAATCAGTGCAACTTGGTCTTGTTAACAGATCTTTTTTTTTTATAATGCCTCCAGTGACTGCATTTAGAATTTTGTGTCTGACCCTCAGCAGCTGCAGGATAGACAGCTGCTGATAAATTTAATGTTCAAGAACCTCCATCAAAACAATGTATAATAAGATAATTGGAGATCTTGCTATTTATATTTGGTTTAAGTAAGTTATGAATAAAGAAATAATCTGTCATTGAGCTTTTGCACCCTCCCAAATTAATAAGAGTTACTGGGAGGACTCAAGTTCATTTCAGCAGACTTTGGATAATGGTCAAAGAGATTCAAATACATGTCAGCAAAGTCAGTCACTAAAACATCAAAATTGATTGCTAGTCAATAATAAACAAGACTTTTAAAAAAGTAAGGTAACTTTGAAAATATTGCTGTTGCTTATTCATTGAAAATAGTATCATTCCTAACTTCTAGGCAGTATTTACAAGAATTTACTGTTTAGTTTTATACCTATAAGTTATGTTGAAAAATCCAAATTGCTTTTATGTTACTTCTTCCAACTTCTGCATAGAAGTCACATCACTTAACATTTTTGTCACAAAAGGAGATGAAATGTTAGTAATAATATGGGAATATTCTTAATGTTTTATTAGTGGTGCTTGTGAACAGAGTGTAGCTGTGTACATACATGTGCATCAAAACCTACAGCAGTTTTTTCTTTTCAGTAATAACTAAAATAACTTTCAGTTTTATTTGGGAGTTTGGCATCTGATAATGTTAAAGTTACTAATCCATTGAAATATTGATGGTTCTTAATACACCTATAAAGATTTGGTATATGAAATAGGTAAAATAATATTTTCACTAGATAATTCCTGCCATGCTCCTATGACAGTGAAATTAGTGAATTAAATGTGGCGTGAATCTCGGGGTCATAGTACAGTGTATAAGATGCATTAACAGTAACTGCAACCAAATCACCACTGAGTGTCTGGCCTGTAGTACAGCAATTTAAAAAAATCCATGATAATATGGATTTGTATGGTCAACATCATTCAGAGATGGTAACATCACTGAGAAATGCATGCATACAAAAAATGAAGAATGTAGTAGCTTTCTTTTAATTTGTACCTCCCTATAAACCCCTTGCAATAGTTCTCGTGTCCTGAATCCTCATTCAGTTGTCTTCTCTTTACCTGCCACCCCTATCTGTACTTACGTATGTTTTCCAGTGTTTGTCTTTCCTTTGTGTCTTCATTAGTCCATCCATACAATTACTGTTTACTGTGATTAAAAAACATCAAAGCATTGATTGTCTATTTCAAATTCCTTTACCAAGCTAATTTGAATGATCAACTACCCCACTGAAGTCACTACTGAGATTGTTTCTTTAGCTTGCTTTTCTATTTTTCCTGCTCTAAGCCATTCTCTTCATTAATTTTTAAGACTCATTCAGTCAAATTGTGACGTGAAAATTAACTGTCAGATTTGTTTTTAAAAAACTTTGCTTCTGAAAGGGAATTAGAAATCATAACAAGACTGTAGAATAATCAAAGCAATAAATAATTTTCCTTGGAGACCCTTAAATTGGTGCATTAAGGTAATTATTCCATTTGTAAAAGGTCAGTAAATTGAGACACAGGCATCACAGGGGATGCACTCAGGGTCACATAGCAACCTGGCAGCTCAGCCCAGGTTGGAATGCATTTAGTCTGCTTTCTCTGGAATGAGCTGGCAGATAATGCCAGAAAATCTTCCTCTGTCCTTCAGGGCATTTCCAGTTGAGGAAAGTCAATGGAGAGACTGGAATTTCAATTGTGTAATTCTGTCGAAAGGATGCATCATCTTATATTTCATTCATTTTTTTTTCCCTGTAATTGTTTGCTTGGAAGCAAAATGTGGAAAATGACAATGAAACCACCTGTCGTAACCTGCTGGATTGATACTTCTATCTTTACTACATACTCTAATGCTGAACTTGATTTAGTTTTACCTTCAAAAGGAAGAGAGTTTTGAACTAACTTGCTTTGTTTTGAAGCCAATTTCATTAACTTAATGAAGAATATATATATAGACACCTACTTTTGCTCTCTATCTTCATTTTAGTTTAGTACTTAACACATTTTCCCCATAATGAAACTAAGGTAATACAACAGTCAGCTAGTTGATACAGTGGTTGCAATTCAATCAGCTCAATCAGATTTAATTTAATAGTTTTGAAAACATGTAAAACAGTCTGACATTTGAAATACTGTATAGCTGGGTCTGAGGAATTGCACAGGAAATCCCAGATGTCCAGCAATAGCAATCTAAAGTAGAGGTGTTATGTGTAGGTAGCTGCTTTTTTAGCTTCTATGACCAGGTCCAGGAGGAGTATGGAAAAACTAGCTTTGCCTGAAACTGCCTTTTAAGTTTAAAACCGATCATCTGTTGTGTGGATGCAGGAAAGAATCACTGATCTACAAGATGATATTGCACATAAATATTTTATTCTGGAGCTTAGACACTGTAGGGATAACATCATTAAAATGCAGTAGTGTATATACCTGTGGGGAACTGACCCAAAATAGAGAGGCAAAGTGCTTCTGCACTTAAGAGAGAAAGGAGAAAGCACAAATGCAATGAACCTTTAATAAAAAGGAAAGAAAGACACCTAATGGCCAAAAGGAAGTTAACAGAATAGAGTAATCATCAGAATACAAATCTCAAAACAAATGGATGTACTATTTGCTATCAACTGAAGCTGTGCTTCAGTTGTTTGCTTTGTACTGCATGTGTTGCCTCTACTGCTTGCCATATACTGTATGAGTATATAAGAGAGCATGTGTGTGTTTATACATATTTTCTGTCCCATACTGCATTTTGATTGTAACTGAAGCATCAAAAGCAAATGCAAATGCAAATGCAAAAAGCAAATGCTACAACAGCAAATGCAGTTCTGCTAATCCAAAATGGAAAAATGGAACTTTCATTTCTCATTCTTGAATATATCCACTTTCTTTCAGATGATTCAAGTTGTAGTATTTATAATACGCAATTAGAGATTGCTTTCTCTCTCATTGCTCCAGATGATATAAGTAATGGATTTTAAAAAAATATTAACATCTATAAGGTATGATTTGAAACAATGTTTTCTATGGAGTCAATAACCTATTAAAAACTAGGTCTACCTGTATGTGATCCCCCTTCACTAGCTGAGTTTACCTCCTCAGAAGAATATTTGATAACGAAATAGGCCTTGCCATCTTTCTCGAGCTCAAAGGCCTTCACGGTTTTAAGGGTAGCGAATAAGTGCAAGAGATGTGTCTAAGGAACAAGAAGCGAACTAGGGCTAGAATTTTAGGATTCCCAAAAATAATGTAAAGAATTTGGAATTGCCACAGCAGGATCCAAATCAAGAAAGAAATTATAACTTTCAGTTAAAGAACTGGAGAAGTCAATACCTAATGATTGTGAAAATAGTATCTTCAAACACCTTTTCCCAGAAGACAGTGTGTTGCAGCCATCTGGACAACAAGAAGCTGCATGTACAGTCCCTCCTACGTGGCCCTATGTTCTACTAAACAGTTCATAACTTTCAGTGCATCTCTTAAAGGGTTCCCAAGACTCCTAAAATAATGCAATACCTAATACCATTTAAACTTTTAGTTAATATGTGTACTCAGTATAAGACCAAGGAAGCATATATCTATGTAATATCTTACACATACATTGTCACGGGCATGAAAATTGCCTAGTTGCTGCCCCAGAAATGTTCTTGTGTGTGTTTGGTTTTGGGTTTGTGTTTGTTTTTGTTGTTGTTGTTATTGTTGTTTTTCACAAAGGACATGGATGCTACATAGATTGCATTGGAGGAAGCATGAAGCCAATTGGGAATGTTTAATCTTAGAGCAGAATGGGATAGGATTGGATAGTGTAGGATCGAATGGAATAGAGTACTTTTACAACCTAAGCAGGGACATGATGCTCCTATTTATTTATTTATTCATAAACTTCTAGCAATTATTTAGGCATATGTGACATTTAAGATCAATCAGTTAAACTGTGTGAAGTTCCTAATACTTGATTTGTTGCTCCAATACTCTGATTTTAGACCAAAATAAGACCTTTAAAAGACATGAAGCTGCAGAACTGTGCTTCAGGCATTTCTATTGCTTTACTTTCACATCAAGAATCTAAGATCTGTTTTGTTTTCTTCTTTCTGTCACTTACATGTGCATATACTGATACAGAATTGTATATCTTTAAAGGCTGTTCCATCCTTCAAATAAGGATGGAACTTAAAGTCCTCCTTAAGTCAGTTTGGTCTTCTGTGATGCTTTATTGTTTAGCCCTTGATTGCAGGCCCTACTTAATATCCACTGCTGGAGACTTCCCCTGGTATTGTTCATGATTTACCACTCCTTCAGTATTCTGTCTTCAGAATCAATCCTGTGCTTCAGAGACAGAGAGATGCTCCATCAGCACTTTCAGTTTTCTGCTTCCATTTTCTGGCCGCTCATTTTGTCATTTTCTAGTAACTGCAAGTTAGAGCAATTCTTGGTAGAGAGACAAGTGATTTACAGGCATATTTTATGCTACAGGATGCAGATGAACCTAGAACATACTGGCAAATGTAAGAAACACTGCATAAATTAATCTGATATTTCTTAGAAAGTGTGATACATTTCAAGAAGGAGAGTTTGAGTGACTTGAGTTAGCAGTGAACAGCAGTAGTGTTTGTCAGCCCTCTTGAAAAGAATCTATTTTTAAAAAACTAGGTATAGTTCAGTTGTTAGGCAGGAATATCAGTGGCTGTTCATCTCAAATAAGAGGTCTTCTGCATGTGGTTGGCAGGTTTTGGGGTGTCTTGTGTTCTAGCTATCATCTACTGTGTTGGTATGAACAAAACTAATTTCACCCGCAATAATGATAAATATTTCCTGGCCAGATACATGGTATGGAGAATTTCATGGTGTCATTTGTGAGGGACTGCCTATATGGATATCATATTATGCAAGAATATTCATATCCCGTATTATCAAAACAGATGGAAAATTAATCTGATGATATTCTTCCATGTCCTTTAAATGATGTTTCACCACTTATACATCCCTATTGCAAGGATAGTAAAGGGAAAGGAAGAACAAACTTCATTCCATTCTGAAGGCTCTCTTACCTCATGATATATAAAACTCTCAATTAGAATTACTTATCTAAAAATTAATGTGTTTCCAAATTGAAGTATAGACTGTACTGTCTTTTTCTTTTTTCTGTTTTTTTTTTTTTTTTTTTTAAACTGTTCCAACTAATTGCTGGTGATATTTATGCTGGTGAAATCCATCACTTGGTGTTACTTTCCCACACACAGGAATTATTCATCCATCCATCAAAAGGTTTGTGTGGGTGATAATGATGCACACAATAACATTAAGCTGCAGTAGCTCACCTTCAGCAATGCTCTTTCCTCAGACTGACAAGCTCCTGGTTTACAAGTATTCATCACGGGCACTGAACATTGTTTTCCAAAACTGTGCAGAATGTTTTCTAGTCAGGGGGTCTTTGCAAGGAAACCCCACTTGGGTGGATGGAACTGCTGCACAAATTAGAAGTCATGCTGCTTCTCAGCTTTCTCCTGCCACTATTAGTGCCTGCTGTGGTAGTCTGTGCTCAGTGCTTCTTACACGCAGCATTATCAAAAACATCTGAACTTCAGCTGAAGGAGAAGGCAGCATGCAGAATCCGTATTTCACAGAGTTCCATCAGGACATGGGGTCTTCAGTTGTGGCATTCCTTGTGTTTAGTTTTGGGCACTTTATTCTGAAAATGACATCAAGGATTTAGGTGAAACTTTTGGGTTTCTTTTCTTGTTCTATAAGAGATTTCCTGGGTGACAGTGAGCAAACCTCTCAGTTTGTTGAAGTTTCTTTCAAGACACTGCCGATTTGAAAATAAACTCATTTGTGTTTGTGAGAACTGATATGTTGTCCATGTAAGTAGCAGCATAGGCAATCATGTATTGCAGAACTTAAAGGATGTAAATAACTGCAAGTGGGATGTGTTGCTTGAACTATGAAGGGGATGAAAACTAGAAAACTGCTAGATTAATATCAAGGAATGACTCCTAGTTTGGAGGTATCTGGGGGGGGACTGCCTTTCTTCCCCTTGGTTTTAGGATTTGTATTAAACTCCAGAACATGTAATTCACATTAACTGCAATATGTATAGGTAATTAATTTTAAGGAAAAAATCTAGGATATTCAGGTAACAATGCTCGAACTATGCTATTTTCTTCATTCTTGAATGTCTAAATGTCCTTGTCACTCAGACAAAAAGCTTACAACAAATAATCCCTTTCATCTTTGCTTAAAGCTGCATCTCTCCATAGTGCAGAGATTACTACCATAGAGCCTTCTCATTAGGAAGCACTATTTAAAATGACTGCTCCAGTACATGAGGGAGAGGTCTTAGACATCCTTTGGAAAAAGTGAAGCAAGCATAAAGGATTTAAATATTACATGCTGCTAAATTGTCTATTTTGGCTGGTAGAGAAATTGCCAAGGCGTTATGACTAAATGCAATTAATCTAAGTTAACTTTAAAGTTTATATTCCAGGGAGGAGTGAAATCTGGCAAGCATCCACGGTGTTCAAAGATGACAGCATGATCTTTTTAATTCTGAAAACTGAAAAAAGCTAGAGCAAGCACTGCAGGTGAACCAAAATACTGCAGGTGAACAAAAATACTGCAGCTTCTTCAAAGGATGATAAGTTTTAACTAGACCAGTTATTTGGTATGCCATTTAATGCACAAAGTAGAATACTTTTTCTTGTTTAACATCTCAATTGAGGAGACTAACGTTTAAAATTATCTTTGCCAGAATTCATTAATAAGATAAAAAGGCATTTATTGCAAAAACAATTCTTGAATCACTACTTTGAGAACAATGAGCAAAATCCATGGGAATGATACTGTAGGACTGACACACAGTTACAAGGTCTTAATGCAAATAAGTATAGTTTAATTCTTTTTGCAGATAGTTGGTTTTTTTTTCAGTAAGTGTATCAGACAAGCAAAGAACCTGCCATTAACAGGCTTCCAGGACACATTTTAAGATAAGAGACGCTGTGTCCAGCAGTGGAGACTTCAAGATTCAGAAGATGATCTGAGGAATGATGATGTAAGGTTTTTTCCACCATATAAAGCCCTGCATGAATGTAGGTGCTGTAAAACCAGCATCCGCTGGTGTGGTAAAGCCAGCTCAGTGAGGCTACTTGAGCCCAGCAGGCCAGTATTTCAGCTTTTAAATCACACTTCACTTTATACAAGGTGTTTCACTGGCACTTGGCTCTCTAATCCTCATACAACTCCTTGTGCCTCATTGATACACAGCCTTGAAATAGAAGAAAAAATTCAGATCCCAGATTTTCATAATATCCACCTTCAGTTTCCTTAGATACGAGGCTCTGTCACAGGTTAGGCATCAAAATCAAGATGTAAAAATAGATACTTCTGAAAATACCTGATCACATGCATTCCCCTGAAGACAAGATACCTGAGAAATGTGGGGTCCATGAATTTCCCTCTCAAGTGCTTGTGTACTGCCAGACTAAATGCCCAGTTTGTGCTCATATGTCCATCTTTACCTTTTTCTTGGTATTTTTCTCATGTCACTGAAGTGCTACTCTTCAGCATTGACCTCCTCTGATTTCAGAGAAGAATTTCCATGTTGCAATAGCAAGGGTTTTCTTGTAAAGATGCCCCTTCTCACAATTTCTTCAAAGCTACTTGTCATCTTATTTAAGTGTCTGCTGATGAAAACTGACAATCTGGTCCTCTTAATCATTTAATGTCACATCAAATATCTGTAATTAAGGGAGAAGAAACCCTTACAAATGGTGCATGTTTGAGGCTTTTTTTCCTTTGTGTGATTTAAAACCTATTTTGTCACAGTATGTGTTGTGTTTTCTGATAGACTGTTATCTTCCTCACTTTAAGGCTGAGAACTACAATAATAATGTCCATTATAGTGTAATTAAATCTCCTTCTCATTCATTTTTTTGCCCTGCCTCTTATTTTTCCCCTTTTTCCAGATTGAAAATGTGCTCATAAATCACATTTTGTGTTTCTCTATGCTTAGTATGGATTTTACACTTTCATTTCTTAAAATCTATCAAAAAATCCATAAAATCATAAAATTTTAAAGAACTCTCATGAATTAAATGAAATAACTGACAATATTTTGAATGTCTGAGGTGGTGTACTTGCTTTCAAATTGAGTTGGTACTGCAAATCATAATGTTAAGTGGCTAAAAATGTTATTGGATTTTTTTCTTTTCTCCACAAAAAAGGCAGATGCACTATCTGAAAAAGATTAAAAGAGAAAAAAAAAAAAAATAAAAGCCAGTCTCAACCTTTCTCAGATTATTGCATTGGTACCAGTTTATTTTAGAGCACCCAAACATCTTAGTAAATCAGACCTCCGTTCTACATGCTACTGTAAAAACATGCAGACTTTACAAATTCCTCTAATGCAAAGACCTTGCAATTTAAAAAATGAGAGTAATAAATTAAACTAGGAGCATATATACACACAATCAAAAAAATACAGGATTTTTGCATAAATTCAGTGTGCTTAATTCAAAACCACATGCTAACAGGAAATGCATAAGCGTAACTTGCTTCCATCATAAGTTTACTTAACAAAGTTTTCTGTTAATGTTACCTTTATAAATCAGTACCATTTTTCTTCCATGGATTTCATGTGATTTTTCTTTATGCACCTGTCATTTCCACAAACCACGCTGGAACTTTTTTTATTCACATAAAATATCAAATCTTACTTGGTCTTCTTCACCAATCTTTATTTCTAATTTGTTTTCCTTGCCACTGCAAATTTCATGATATTTTATATTCTTTTTGACTCTCTGCTTGATAAACTTTGCCTCATACTTTTTCCAAATGGTAATGACTCCATGAAGTTTTAGTTTTAAAAGAAAATAACATTATGGAACAGAAGCAACAAAAAAGTTACTTTTATTTTGTAGACTTATTCCAAACTGAACTTTCTCAGGACAGCTTTTAGTTTCCCAGGTGTACGTATCATGATCTTAGGATACTGGCACTTAGTGAAGTATATAGAGGTGAGGAGGAAACAGTGTTGGCTGCCTAGAAATTAGAAAGTATCTAATTTAAGTTGAATGGCAACTTCCTCTTATTCTTTTCATAAAAAGGTTATGTGACAAGAAATAGAATTCTAAAGCAAAATCTTCACAGAGAAAGCGTGGAGCCCTCACCAAGCATAAATCATCTTACTAAAGTGATACTTTGTTTTAGAGATAATTTAGCTAATAATTTGTTTGAAAAGTTCAAGCTAGAATTTGAATACTAGTTTGCCTGAGAAAATTCATTTTGATGATTCAGCTGATATTTTCAGCTCACATTCTTGCTGTTATTGAAAATAATCCATAAATTCCATTTTCCATAGGAAATAAGTAATGCATGCATAGCATTAAGAACTCTCAAGCTGAAGAGACTGCCTGTGAAGTTTTAGTATTACCTCAGCCTCAGATGTGTATGGTATCCTGGCAGTTCTACAGTGAATAAGGGATTTAAATGAGTCATGTGGATGATTTGACAAGGCAAAGCCAACTGTGTCTTCAGATGTGTGTTACTTCCTTTTATTCTGATATGGTATCTACTCATTTATCAAATGCAAGAGCAAGCTCTTTTTACTGTTCATAGACTTGGAAATGTCTCTTCTAAATTCCATAAATAGTAACAGTGGATCTATTTAACACAGAAGAAAGTAGGAGTGTAATTAAGAGTGCATGATAGCATTAAAGGAGGAAAAATCTAAGGCTGAGCATTAGGAAAATCATTCTAATGTCAAAATTCAGTAGACAGATAGTAATCTAGTGTACAAAGTGGCTGAAATGGCTTTCTGTTTCTCTTTGCTTTTTTTTTTCTATGTGAGAAAAGAGGAAATACATGGTAAGGAGAAACCTGAATCAGAAAAGACTTGCTCAGGATAGGAGTCATCCAACTGAATGTTTAATAGTTAGGTGTGTTGTCCGAGAGCATCACTTCATCTTGCTTTGGCATCAAGGAATGGTGAGACTTGAGAAAACAATTCCATGTCAGCTAATTGTCTTACAGAAGGATAAATCGCTCCCTGGAGGAGCTGTACACTCTCAGTAGGCTATTACAGAAGCCACCCTGAAAGACCTTTCTTCTTTCTTATTTTTACTGGGTTCACAAAATCAAAGATCAACAGAAATACCTGCATTACCCGCAAAAGTAAATATGCAACAGTGTTGCTAAAAAAAAAACCATGTTTAGCATGTTTAGCACTTGCATGATTTTAAAGTATCAAGCTGCTTTGATCTATTTTGAGTGTTGCAGTTGAGGAGGGGCAGTATTTTGAGATGTTTGGTTAAGCAGCTCTCCTGAGCAGTCTGCCCTACTCACACTGTGTAAACTACTGAGGTTTTTCTTAAACATCTCCTGCTGCAATTTACAGCCCAAAATCAGTTTTGGTCTGCCTGAAAGCATCAGGCTGTTAACTGTGATGGTTTCAGGATATGCTTCATATGTGGTTTGCCCATCCATGCAGTGTCGATGGTAATCAGTTGGAGAGAAACAAAGAAAACAGCTGAGGATGGTAACTGTTCTCTGTCATACAAGTTTAATTTACCTGCACTAGTGAAACAGCACATAAAAGATTCTAGATTAATTCCATTCTTTTGTGACAGCTAACCCAGTATGCATGTTAAAACACACTGAAGAGATACAAAGATGCAGACTGCAAGTTTGTGAACTCTGCTTTTGTAATTGTGTGGGTAGATGAAAAGTCTTTGGGCATTGATCTGTCTCTGGGGACACAGTGCATAGTCTCATGCTGGTCATGCTAGGAAGGCTCAGTTGTGTGTAGACTTTTGACCTGCAGCTGAGGCTACCAGTAAAATGCATGTCTGTCTTATTTGAGTCAAGTAGCACTGTAAGGTTAATACAGATATGAAAATGTCCTGTGCTTATACATACATATATCAGGTAGAGAGTAAGAAAATGAGAGTGAGAATGAGAAAGGGAAGTCGTTGCTGTAGAACCTGTTTTTTAAAGTATCTTGATTGATTTTCCGTTTTCTTGGGCTTCCTTGCGTGTAACTAGTGCACAGAAGTTCAAAGTGACTTTGATTCCGTTTACATGTTCTGAACAAGCAAGAAAAATCCGTCACTAAACCCTGTGGAGAGAGGCATCTCAGGCAAATTTCTGCGTTTTTTAGGATATTTAAGAAGTTACAGACATATAGTTACTTTATAGAAATAATGACACTGTCCATCTAAAGTCGATTTTCTGCTTCCTGTGTCTTGTTATTTATTCTTCTTTGTAAGAAGCTGTTGACTTAAAATTATTGACTGTGGAAGCTAAGAAGCTCTGGTTGGCAATTTTTTGTTGTTACTGCTGTGGGTTTTGATGGTCACTTTTAAAAAATAGACTGCAGTCTTTTGGATTTGGTGTGTCTTCATGGGCACTGTTGTGTGTTTTCTCTGTGTGCCCAACAGTCATAGGCAGTTCAAGCTGAGAAGGCATTTGGCTGTCCAGAATCCTGACCCACAGCTGAGGCAGGCTTCATAAACATGAACATTTGTTTATGCAAATCCACTCTGACTTTTTGCTTTTGAAACCCAAGTGTATGGTCCTCTTCCCTTTCCTGAAAAGTTTCTTGTTCTTCGTGCTCTTTTCTGCTATTCTTTTCCTTGCCGTTGGGCTCAATCCCTTTACAAGATAGAGCCCTAATAGTGAATCTTTACGTAATAGTACTGAAATCCTGCCTCAGCTATACCTGCGGCTGTTGCGCTCTTAGAAGAATTTGCATGTTTGTCACGTGGTGCTGTCAGTAGAGCAGGGAATTGCTCCCCAGGTGAGAGCTTGATTCAGATATGGTTGATGAGGATTCAGTCATGGGTTGTTTTTTGCAGGGAGCCTTCTTGAAGGCTCTTGGTATGAAGATGGGATGTGCTTAAAAAGTAAGTGGTCATACTCCATGTGCAATATGAATATTTTTTTGCAAAAATATGTGACTTATATTTGAATCATAGATACTGGCAAGAATGAGAGACATACTAGGTGAACAATGTAGTTTATTTTCCCAGTGAACAGATGGCATCTGCATCTTTTAATAACAAATTTTGCCCTCTACCTCCTTGATAAAACAACCAAAGTTCTGTGCAAAGCTTTTCAATTTGTGACTATTCATTGTTTTGAGATAATTTTTTTTTTTAGCTACTGCAGTTTATTCACTCTTTTGGAATTACAGAGGAAAGCGGAACAAAAGGAGTGTGTTGCAAAGCACCGTCCTTAAAATGATTGATTCCTGAGCAGCAGGACAGATTAGAACAGAAGTTGTTTGTCCATTTGTCATTTTGTTTCATAGGCTCCAAACCTCAAGAAGGCATTTGCATCTTACAAAAGAACAGAATAACATCTATAAACCTGAAATTCAAAAGTTCATAGACTGCATTTGAAAGAGAATTCAGCAGGATCTGCAGACACTTATTTCCAGCCTATATGTCTGGGTAGTGGATTTTTAATTTAGTTTTGCCTAGTTTTACTGGACAGATTTCACAGGATTCTGGGACTGGATGAGTGGACGGATAACTATAGAACTGATAAACCATCAGTAAGGTAGGTATACTTAATGTGTGAAACTTTAAGCCCCAAACTTTCACACACTGATGAAAAAATAATAATAAAAAGAAAAGTAACTATATACTAGCAGAAAGTACCTGTAGCTCTTTTATTTTTTCTGTATTGATTATCACTATGAATATAGGATTTGAAAGGGTTTTGGAGGGTAGTCAAATCAAGTCCTTTTCTACTGCAAACAATCAGACACACAATTCTGTATTAAATGTATCACACATCATTTCAGAAATTATGTTGATAGTGTAAGCAAAGGTGTAGAGTACTGCACTTCTGGAACTCTGTTCATAAAGTACTCACATCTTCTCAGAATTTTGAATGTCACTGAAAGAAAATAGAACTATGGCAAATACTGTAAAGCAATTTTAATTTTTAAAGCCTCTTTTTACATCTGTCCTGTCAGTGAGTGATTCATTTTATCCTTATGTTTCACTGGAGGTCACTGTTGTAATGATATTGTAGACCTGGTTAATTGTTTAAGCATATGTCTCAGTTTTAACGAATAGAGAACAAGAAGGAATATGTGCATTATTCTTCCTCTTGGCAATCAGGTCAGAACATGTCCAACCATACGTAATAGCTGTCTCACTAAGCTTTGCCAGTTTTCTGTGAAAAACAGTTTCTCAGGAAAAAATAATTACCTGAATAATTTTTATTATTATTGTTTGTTTATTTGTTTTGTGATGTTTGGGGTTCTATTTTTTTTTTCAATGTCAGTTTTAATCTGAACTGAGAATTTAATGAAAAATATACTTAAAGTAGGGATTTCAGATATTGGTTTCTTGGATCCTGTGGCTCTGACTTTCTTAGGTCCTGTGTCAACTGTCTGTTCTTGATTGCTTAAAAATTCAAATAGATGATGCAAACTCTCTAAAATCTGTGCTAAAGTAACTTTGAAAAAGCATGCCCAAAGCTTAGTGACCTTCAAAGATGGACCAGCGTAGCATGAGTTACCGTCAGATAGATCGGGTGCTTTGTTCTCATTATGCATGTGAGGGTATTTCTTGAGTTTCATTTGATAGCTGTGGATCTATGTTCAGTTTTTACTGCATTTAAGATGAAAAGAATTTCTGTGGGAAAGTGGGATGTGAGACTCAGAAGGAAGTCCTGACTTCAGCAGCTCTTTTCAATTGCCAATAATTATGCTTATAATAAAAAAAATTTTTTAAAAAAGCAAGATTTGAGTGATGGACAAGAATGGCCATGAGAAAAAGGTGTTCTGTTTTGGTTTAGCTTCTTCCAGAAAGACATGCCTACCTTGTTTTTCTTTCTAATTTTAATTAGCTTTCTAAATCACTGGAGAAAAGGAAGGATTTCCAGTAAACATGAACAGCGATCCTTGCAAAAGCCTACTAATCTGTCTCTGCACATGTTAGCACTGTTCAGCCGTCCTGTGGGAAAAAAACAAAGCTTGTATTGTTATATTAGTAGAATTAGCATATTCGTGTCTAAAAGCTGTATCATTTCATATATTTAACCAAGAATCTGTCTTGTTTGCCTGGTTTTCTATATTCAGTACCACAGCCTACTGCAAATGATCATTATGTCTCAGTCCATAGTTACAGAGTAAGGAAATTACCTCTGTTTGCTGCTATGGAAATAGCAAATTTCTGCCATTTCATCATTTTAGTAAAGTTCCTGCTTTTCATTCTTGTGCCTGTTGCAGTGTGTTCATTTAACTGTATGATTTAAAATGGAGAGCATTTGGCTAATTAGCAGGCAGCTGTTCACTTAAGTAAATGACTCATAGAGTGATATTTATGGTGCATAACTATTTTTCAAGCCTGGAGAAACTTGAGAAGAAGAAAAAAAGAAAAAGACACAAAGGCAGAAGTTTATGCTACTGCAACCATGACAAATGCTTTGAAAACTGGCTACTGCATTCATTTTTCTCAAAACCTACTTAGTGATAAGTAAGTCCAGCTAATATTTTTCAAAATTAATATTTTTGTAGAGAAAATATTCAAAATACTTTATTTGCACTATTTGTGTAAGCTGAATATTTAAAATCAATTATCAGACTTCACCTTGAAGAGGCCTTGTAGTTTATGATTTGCATAGTCTCAACACTCAGAGTACAAGAATTTGCAAATTGGCTAAGCCCATTTGTTGGGGCTTTGGGGCTTTTTGTTTGTTTTTTTTTTACTTCATATTACAAAATAAACATATATAAAATAGTCCAATTACAAATTGGAAAATATAAATCCCTATGAATGTCATGCCGATTCAATTTTAAAATGCCATTACTACAGCAAAATATCTACAATGTTTCCTTTGGTCTGCTTTGGGGGTTTCTAATGTTGCAGAGTTAACATTTGGAATTGAATACTAAGGGCATATCCCATAAAGGATACTTTGTGCACAAGCTTCTCCTTATGAGCTGGTTATATCAGAAGTGAAGATATAATGTTGGTATTTTGGAAATGGATTGGGTTTTCTCCTCTCTTCCCTCCACTTTAATTTTCCTGGCATTTGTCTACTGTGTCTCCCCCACTGTCAAGTACTCTTCCACAGTTCCTGTCATCTCTGTTCTGCCTACTTTAGTGTATGCTTTCCTAGGTGCTCAGGTCACTCAATCATAGCTCAAGTACAATATAAAATCTGTTCTGAACAAATAGAAAATATAGAAGAGAACATTTTTTTGTGTGTTCTCACTATCATTCTCTTTTAAAACTGGGTAGTGCTAATCTAAGATTTCTGAGGCTATACTGAGTTCTGTGTATGAAGTTCTGTATCATTGCTGGGTGGATTAAGCAGGTAGATAGTTTCTTTTCTTTCTTTCTTTGTGGTACTCCTGTATCCTGCTTTCAAATTCTTCTGAAATTGTTTTATAAAAGCTGTTGGTTAAAATCAAAAGGTTTTAGTTCTTTTGAAAGTTTTTAGTCTTCACATATAAATGAGGGGAATCTGGCTTTCTGAAAGTGGCATATGTACATTCTAGCACAAAATCTGGATTTTGGGTTTGTTTTGTTTTCTTTGAGGCAAAGAGAAAGGACATTTCCTTTATGTAACCAGAATGTCGTAGAAAATCTGAGAAATCTCTTTAAGAATAGAATCCTTGGAGGATAGGTACTCTCTTAAATAATTATTACGTCTTTAAAGAGGAGGATGAGTGGGTCAGTGTTTTGTAAGTGTGGATTCATGGACAGCATGATATGTTCAGTAGCTTATTTTAGCCAATGAAAAATTATTTTAAGCTAAATTTGATGCTCTTTGAGGAGTCAGTAGTAACTATCAAGGGATTTTAAACCAGCCTGTCCAACCCTAGATAAATTGGAACTGCTTTACTATGTTTTGTCCTTGTGCTCTCCGTGACTAATCTGGAAACATGTATTCCAGTACAGTTTGGAAACTGGAGGTGTACCAAGATGTAATGAAAAAGCATGTAAAGCCCAGATTTGTGCATCAGAATTGGAGGTTTCTTACTTTTTTATCACCCATTTTACTACCTGTTTTATAATTTTTTTATGAAAGGACTATCCTGATTTCCTAAATAGAAAGGAAGAAGGCAGCAAAAGATTGGAAAAGCACGTGCTATTCTCAAGATAAATCTCTGAGCTAAACTACTAGTCTTGAGATGCAGAATGACCTTTCCAGCTTGAGAGTATTTTAAGATTTCACTTTTTAGCACTCTTCACCTCTCAACAGCTTTGGAACTATTCCCTAAGTGAGTTTTTACAGCTGTTGACATGGCGATTCTGTGTTGTATTTGAAATATAAAGAATGTTCTATATAAAGCAAGGTTTCAGCAACCTTAAAGAAAGGTAATAAAAAAGATCAGTTTAAAATCATAGAAGCCTCTTATAAAATGCAAGATTGCTTAGTACATAGTTGTGTTCTCATCTCTCTGAATGTTAATCGACTTGGAAGATTGCCACAAGTTGATCGGTAGTTGAACTGAAAAAAAAAAAAAAACAAAATAAAATCTATTTGAAATGTGTTTAGGTGAGTGACCATAACCAACCATATTTTTTTTTTTATCCTTAGATGATAGAACAATATTCTGCTAGATGGCTAATATATAGTGCTGTCCAAAGTGACAGAGTCTTCAAAACTTGTGTAAAAAATGTATCTAGATGGTAGTGATTTAAATGGAGAATAAAAAGGACTTCATAGTAATATTGGAACTGCAGTGTAAATAGCAAAGCATCTCCACAATGTAATGGTAATATATGCTCATGTACACTTCTCTATATGTACATTAGGTGAACAGCTAATAGCTCATCCCAATTTATATTATTTTTCTAATATTTAATGTTGTAAATGTTATGACAGTCCGTCAGTGTCTTTGTAGCAGTGACCAGTCTGTAACCAGAATACCAGTAAACTCTGGTTATATTCACCAGTGAATTCTGCTGACATCACTTCTGTATATTGGGTAATAGAAAAATGTTAAATCTTTAAGATATAATATGGAAGACCTCATTTCCATTGCAACACAAAGGTATAATCTTTGCTTAACAATTTTTAATAAAGGGTTCATCTTTTTGTTAGAGGGATAACTGATAAAACTTTCAGAAAGGAAGGAATACTTTTCTGCATCTCACTGGAAATACTCTGCCTTTATGTAGTCCAAGCCCCCATTCAGTAAGCTGGAGCAGGTACAGTGTTTGGGAGTGTCATGGTTTAAGCCATAAATCAGCCACGCAGTTTGTTCACTCACTTCCCTTTTTTTCTTCCCTCTGCTCCTGGAGGGATGGGAAGGAGACTCGAAAGAATGCAACTCCAACAGGTTGATAAGAACAGTTTAGTAACTAAGGTATAACACAAACCACTACTGGTACTACTAATAATAATAATGACAAGAGAAATACAAGGGAAAAGAATACAACAGTTCACCACGTATACCCAGCCCGACCGAGCCAGTGCACCCCCCACCACCCTTCCGGGTCTCTGCTCTCCGCTTCTGCATCCTGGGCATGACGTGCTATGGTATG
>JAOEHY010025206.1:0-10611 GCA_025447955.1 Psilopsiagon aurifrons | reverse complement strand
CTTCCCTGGGAGGGTGCTGAGGCGCTGGCACAGGGTGCCCAGAGGAGCTGTGGCTGCCCCATCCCTGCAGTGCTCAACCCAGGTTGGACACACGGCTCGGAGCACCCTGCTCCAGTGGAAGGGGTTAGGACTGGAGGAGCTTTAAGGTCCCTTCCAGCCCAAACCATTCCATGGATCTATGATGGGCAGCATCTATTAAATCCACCATTTGGGGCTTTTATTCTGCTCTGATTTCAGGGTGCTTGGTGTAGCCCACCCATGCTCCGTGCAAAGATGAAAGAGAAGCTTCCTGCTGTCTCCCTGCTTCCAATGAAACTCCTTTCTTTTCCTTGCTGCTTTCCAATCATTTTGGAAATAAAAGCTTTAACACCTTTGAAATGAGAAAGAAACCCCCAAATCTGCTGAGCCCTTGCTATACCCAGCAGCAGCAGCGTCATTGCAGCACTTCATGCAGGGAGAAAGCAGCAGAAACTATGGTTTTCCTCCCAGTTATCCATTGTTGAAGTCCTGAATCCCAACTAATGTGCATGTGGGGGTTATTTCCTTTGCCATCAGGTAGCTCTGCTCCTGCCTGGCCTGCGGTGGGTGTGTGCTTCGCCGTGTGAGGTACAGGCGCTGTTGGTTCCATTCCTAGATTGACGCCGAGGTGCTGACCCGGGCGCTGCCGATCCCAAGGTGCCGGGAAGGATCCATGAGCCACGACCTCGGCTATGGACATCGTCCTGTCAGATTTTGTTCGCTCAACGGGGGCAGAGCCAGGACTGGCCAGAGATCTGCTCGAAGGTAAATGGGATTGGGAATGGGAGCGGGGAGAAGCCAGGTGATGGCTGATGGAAGGACAAAGGGGTTGGGAGAGGTGTGGGAGCTGCTGCTGGTTGGGAACGTGGTGCTGGAGCTATTGGAGCTGTGCCCTCAGCAGCGTGGCTGCTGCCATTCAGCCTTGGCTTCTTGTTACACATCCATCAGGGAATGAATTTCAAGTGGTTGGAAGGAGAGTACACCAACCCAGAGCATGGTTTCCTTCCCTTCATCCTCTCCCTTCGCGTGTGTTTGATGCAAGAGGCAAAAATGAGGGGTATTTTTTCTTTATAGCAGCAATGCCTTCGCAAGGGCTGAAGGAATCACGCTAGGTGAAGGCTGACGGTGTTTTGGAAGCAATATGGGGATAATTATACAGGCAAAACCATGCTTTTACTGGTATATCTTGTTCTGCTTGTGGCGGTGGTTTGATTGTGCCGATAGAAACTGCTGTTTGGTGGGTGCCACTGACCTCTCCTGGGAGAGCATCCCCTTAGAGCCCCGTTTACACCGGGGCAGGAGGCTGCTCCCAAGCAGGACCGGTGGGTTTAAGGTGATGGAGAGATGCTCTGATGCTTCCTCAAGACTGCTGGGAAGTTGCTCACTCCCGATTGTGTTTAGCTGGAGGCTGCAGGTGCTTAATTTCCACCCTGTACTTAGTGATGGGAAGGGCAGAGGAGAAAGGACACCAGGTCTTAATGTTGGAGCTGTAAACTTGCTCGTGAGCGTTGCCTTTGGGTTCATGTAGACAAAAGGGTGGTGAGTGGATACCGGAGTGTGTTGTAACGCTGCAGGACAGAAGTGTTGCACAAGGAGCTCCCCGTGACCTGGCTTCAGTGTGAGCTTGGAGCCCAGAGCCCCTCGTGTGAGGGGCTGCACCCCCACTGTGAGCTGCAAGTCAGGGAGGGGGTTCTGCCCCACTGCTGTGTGAAGGGGAGACCTCAGAGCAGCTCCAGTGCCTAAAGGGGCTCCAGGGGGGAGGGCCTTTGGACAAGGGATGGAGGGGCAGGACAGGGGAATGGCTTTACCCTGCCCGAGGGGGGACTGAGCTGAGCTCTTGGGCAGAAGCTCTTCCCTGTGAGGGTGCCCAGAGGAGCTGTGGCTGCCCCATCCCTGCAGTGCTCAATCCAGGTTGGACACAGGGCTTGGAGCACCCTGCTCCAGGGAAGGGGTCCCTGCTCATGGCTTTAGATGAGCCTTAAGCTCCCTTCAACCCAAACCATGCCATGATTTTATGATTTTGGGCTTGGTTTTCCCAGCCTGTAGCTATAAAGCAAGACCATACTTGCTGTGTTTCTTCCCATCACCCCTTTTCTTGTATAGTTTGTCACTGATCCCAGCACCAGCTGATGCTCCCACAGCATCCTCACTGGCTCCCTGGTGCTGCTGCTCCGGATGCTGTTGCAAGAATGAAGTCAAAGCCAAATGAAGTCAAATCGTTGCTCGGATCCATGTCTTTAGGCACTTTGTTCCACCTCCCTGTCTCGGTGCTCACAGCATCCTTTGGGAGCTTGTTCCTCTTTGGAGCTCCCGTTCGCTGTGCTGGGTTCAGGGCTTCACCCCTTCACTTTGGCAGTTCCCTGCGGGCATCTGGCGCGTTGTGGGCTGTGTGATGTGCTTTTGTGCTGGATCCTGGGTTTAAGTCGCTTTGTTTCATCCTAGGGTTTCTAAGATCATCCTTTGGAAGGCACATTGGGGCTGGTGATAGGCAAGGTTAAAGCAGATGTTGCTTCAAGCTTTCCCTCTCCTGCTCGCGCCTGGGTGGATTGTTTTGGCTCATTCCTGTGATGTGCTGCTGAGCTGGTGCTGTTTCTCCTGCAGCCTCTGTGGAGTCGACAGCTCCAGGGGTGGGAATGAGGGTAATGCACTGAGATTTTTCCATTTTAGGCGGGTATCAGCGAGAGCAGTTGGATAGGAGAGATGTGTGAAGTGAGTTACTCAGATGTGGTGTTGGAGGGGGATGTAGAATTGCAAGATGCTTTGTGGGAAGGGACCTTAAAGCTCATCTAAAGCCACGGGCAGGGACACCTTCCACTGGCGCAGGGTGCCCCAAGCCCCGTCCAACCTGGCCTTGGGTTCTGCTGCTTCAAATGATCCTGGGTTCTGGCAGTGGGAGCTGGAGCTGGGTCTCTGTGGCTGAACTTCGGGCTCGCGGTGTCCCCGAGGGACATTGGGTTTCCTGCTGGAGGAGGGAACCTCCCTCTTCTCTCATCCAAGCACCAGCAAAACCTGCTCTGTGCGGCAAAAACCTCCCTGAACACCTTCAGCCACCTCTCTTGGCAAGGTCCTGTGCATGGGTCAGGGCAATCCCAGGCACAGCTACAGACTGGCAGAGAAGTGATGCAGAGCAGCCTGGGGAGGAGGACTTGGGGGTGTTGGGCCATGAGAAGCCTCCCATAACCCGGGCTCAGTGTGCGCTGAGGCAGAGCCCCCCCCTGTGCAGGGCGGCATCCACAGGAGGGGAGCAGCAGTGGGGGGGGGATGCTGCCCCTCTGCTCTGCTCTGCTCGAGCCCCCTGCAGCACTGTGCAGCTCTGGTGTCCTCGGCAGAAGGACATGGAGCTGTTGGAGCGAGTGCAGAGGAGGCCACGAGGATGAGCAGGGCCTGGAGCAGCTCCCATAGGAGCCAGGCTGAGAGCATTGGGGCTGCTCGGCCTGGAGCAGAGATGTGCAGACCTCAGAGCAGCTTCCAGGGTCTGCAGGGGGCTACAGGGATGCTGGGGAGGGACCTTCATCGGGGACTGGAGCAATAGGACACGGGGTCACACTGGAACGGGGGATTTAGGTTGGGTATCGGGAAGGTCTTCCCTGTGAGGGTGGTGGGACACTGGCATGGGATGAAGGGAGAAGCTGTGGCTGCCCCATCCCTGGCAGTGCTCAAGGCCAGGTTGGACTTGGAGCTCACTGCTCCAGTGGAAGGGGTCCCTGCCCGTGTCAGGGGCTGGAGCTGGAGGAGCTTTAAGCTCCCTTCACCCCAGCCCAGTCTGTTATTCTGTGGTTCTTGTGCTTAGCAAAAGCACTGTAGAGTCCATCAGAGATGTGTGCCAGCACCCGGAAAGGACAACGGGGCTGTCTCATGGGTACTGGGATCTGCGACTCCCTTCAGCTGCTGCCGTTCCTTGTGGAGTTCCCAAAGGTCAGGGGTTTTCTCCATTCCAGAAGTGGCTGCTGCTGAAAGTGGTTGGGAATCGCAGCTGCAATGGGGCAGCAGTTGTGTATCCTCCATCACTGACATTCTGCAGCAGACAGTGATGTGGCAGCACATTGAGTTTTAACCTGATGGGTCATTCTCATGCCTTGACACTGATTCAGTCGTTCATTATAAAAACCCCAACCAACCAACCAAAAATAGCCCCTTGACTCAAAAGGTGAAGCTTAAAATAACTTTCCATGTGGAGTCAGTCATTAAAAGCTGCCAATTGCATCTCTCAAAAGGATTTAAATACCTGAGGAGCGTATTTCCTTTAGGGAATTAGACATGATGGCTCCTTTTATTGTCCATGAGCTATCATAGAAACTGGTTGGTGGTTCGTGTAGCTCTGGATGTGTCTCTGCACACACAAGGTGTGAGGCATCCGATAACCTGTGGCGACAGAGCCAGCACTTCCTGAGCACTTCAGGGTCATGGCTCCCTCACTTCCAGAAGTGCCCATCCTGGACAGTGAGAGTGGTGCTGCACCCCTTGCTCCTGCTGGACACCTTCCTGCTTCATAGCAAACTGCGCTGGTACTGGGTTCGACTGTGGATCCCACCTACAACTGCCCATAAGGAGGTTGTAGAGAGGTGGGGGCTGCCCCTTCTCCCTTGGAAGAAGGGATGGGGCAGGAGCAAAGAGGCTCAAGCTGCACCAGGGAGGTTTAGGTTGGATACTGGGAAGAGTTTGTCCATGCAAAGAGTGCCCTGGGAATGGTGGAGTCACCGCCCCTGGAAGTGTTCCCATCAGTGTAGACGAGGCCCTCAGTGCCATGGGGTAGTGCTGGGGAGCGCTTGGACTGAGTGATCCCCGAGGCCTTTTCCACCCTGGCTCATTCCATGACTGAGCAGTAAGGACGTGACTTTGCCTCCCCTCTCTTGCTCCCTTCCCATGCAGGCAAGAACTGGGATCTGAGCGCAGCCCTGAGTGACTTTGAGCAGCTGAGGCAAGTGCACGCAGGCAACCTGCCCCATTCCTTCAACGAGGGTCGCCCCTATAAACCCCCTGAGAAGGAGACTCCTCGTCCCGGGCGGCCGCCGCTGCAGCGGCAGGATGACATCGTGCAAGGTCAGTGCCACGGAGCGGTCCAGGGCCATCCGATCTCCCTCCGGGTGCCTGCAATGCTCACATGCTGCAGCCATGCTGGGGTGCATCACGGGAGCATGGCCGCAGGTTGAGGGAGGTGATGCTCCCCCTCTGCTCGAGCCTGGTGGGGCTGCATCGGGAGTGCTGTGTCCTGTTCTGGCCTCCTCAGCATCAGGAGCTGCTGGAGAGGGTCCAGCGGAGGGTCACAAGGATGCTCAGGGGTCTGGAGCATGTCTCTGATGAGGAGGGACTGCAGGAGCTGGGCCTGGATACGAGAGGGCATCCCATCAATGCACATCAATAGCTCAAAGGTGGTACCAGCAGGATGGTGCCAGGCTCTTCCCAGTGGTGCGCAGGGACAAGATGAGGGTCAATGGCCATAAACTAACACACACCAAGCACCACCTCAACATGAGGAAGAACTTGTTGGTGCTGAGGGTGGCAGAGCCCTGGCCCAGGCTGCCCAGGGGGGCTGCGGAGTCCCCCTTCCTGGGGACATCCCAGAGCCAGCACGGACACGTTCCTGTGTCACCCACTCTGGGTGGCCCTGCACTGGACTGGGTGAGCTGCAGAGCTCCCTTCCAGCCCTAACACAGGGGTTCTGTGCTCCGGCTCCTTGCAGCCAACAGCCACGCGCTGTGGCAGGGGTTTGATCCGTGCTCCTGCACCATTCACGTGGCTTCTCCCCTTCTCTTCCCTGCAGAGAAGCGCCTGTCCCGAGGCATCTCCCACGCCAGCTCCACCATCGTGTCCCTGGCCCGATCCCACGTCTCCAGCAACGGCAGCAGTGAACATCTGCTGGAGATGCCCATTTGCACCTTCCAGCTGCCCGACCTCACCGTGTACACCGAGGACTTCCGCAGCTTCATCGAGCGGGACCTCATCGAGCAGTCCATGCTGGTGGCCCTGGAGCAGGCTGGTGAGTGCCGTGCTTCGTGCCAGCGCAGTGCAGTGGTGCCCGTGTGGCAGCGGTGCCAACAGGAGCGAGCCTGAGGCCACAGAGAAGCCACCGCATGGCAGGGATGTGGCTCCCATGGGTGCTATTCCATCCCTTTTCATAGCGTGGTGCAAGAGTTGAGTAAGAGTCTGCTGCACTTTGCCTGCAGACACTGAATGTGCCTAAACTGTGGGTGTCCTCATCACAGGTTGCATTATTGCATCCCCACCCTGAGCTTCCAGTGCCCTGCGCCATCCCATCAATGTTCCTGAGAGAAGGGGGGGAAGGAATTCCAGCTTAAGGCACAGAGTGGCTCGTTGCTGACGTTTGGAATTGCTTCCTAACGTTTCAGATGGATGATGCTTTTTATGTGCTGCTTCAATGCAGGAAATGGCTTTAACCTGGCAGAGATGAGGTCAGAGATCTTCCCTGTGAGGGTGCTGAAGCCCAGGGTGCCCAGAGGAGCTCTGGCTGCCCCATTGCTGGCAGTGTTCAAGGTTAGACACAGGGGCTGGGAGCATCCTGCTCCAGTGGAAGGGATCCCTGCCCATGGCTTTAGATGGGCTTTAAGGTCTCTTCCAACCCAAACCAGGCTGGGATTCTGTGGGAACTCTTCTGTTTGCCTGGAAAGGAGCTGCCTTACGAGTGCAGGTGGATTTGTTTTCCAGCCTGCTGGTTTCCTCCTGGATAGTTGCTAAGTGATGTGTGAGTCAGATTGAGCTGGTGAATGGGTGCCAGAGAGAACCTAATCCACGTTCCCTGGCCAGCTTCCATGGGGTGGGCAGCGAAAGAGGCGCAGGCAAGATGTCAGGAGCTGTTAGAGCTCCTCTTCCCGTCACTGATGCACATAGAGAACTCTTCCCTCCGAGATAACATATATTCTTGATGTCAGATTGTAGCCCTCTCCTGCTCAGGTGTTGCTGTAATACGTGCTCTCATGTTTTGGAAATGAACACTTGATCCAACCGCTCTCATTACAGCAGCGTTTGCTGCTCCTCGCTGTGCCATGCAAAGAAACCACCCTGATCCACACCCAGGCTGGATTCAGGGAAAGAGGGAGCTGGGCTTTTTCATCCACGTGCTGGGGAAGCTTCAGATTAAAGTCGCTTTGCATTAGAGAATCACATCCTATGGAATAATAGACCGGTTTGGGCGCGAAGGGACCCAGTTCCAGCCCCTGCTGTGAGCAGGGCCACCTTCCACTGGAGCAGGTTGCTGAAGTTTGGTATAAATGGGTGTTTCTCTTGATTAAAGGGGTGTTCTGCATGTAGAAACTGTTCCCATCTTCACTCAAAGTAGGGCTTTGAGTGTGGCGCTGTGATCTGCGATGGCTCCCGTTACTCATTTAGTACACACTGTCCTTAGGGCATCAAACAAGTGGTTTATGGACCAATAAATGTGGAGATCTTCTCTCCAGAGATCTCTTTCCACCACTGTGGCAGAGCGAAGTGGCTGTAAATTGTAATGACAGCCTCTTGCGCAGGCTGAGCGGGATGAAAAGGTCTTGGTGGAGCTGAAGCCTTGGCCATGGTGTTCTTTGGCACAAAACTGAATGGGTGAACCCCAGCTCTGTAGTTTGAAGCTGCAGAGTGGTTTCTCGTGTTGCACGTTTGGAGGAGCAGTGCCTGAGGCTGTTTGAGAAACAGTCCATCCCCTGCACTCACATCTCCTCGACCCAGTCACTCCAAACCCCATCCAACCTGACCTTGGGTGTTCCCAGGGTTGGGGCATCCGCCACCTCTCTGGGCAGCCTTTGCCAGTGCCTCCCCTCTCAGCAGAACCAATTCTCTCCTCCTATCCGTCCCGAGAGCATTTTGCCAGAGCGGGATTCCCACTTGTCAGTTGAAGAAGGGTTTGATGCCTTTGCCTTGGCTCTGAGCTCAGGCTTTCACCCCAGGGTCAGGGCCCACCTCCAGGAGTGCCCCAGTGTGTTGGCAAGAAACGAGCTTCACACTGCAGCACGTTTACTGACCGTCTGCAGGCAGACTGTGAAGAAGTGCTGAGCTGGAGATCAGCTTCCCTGCGGGAATGGCATGGGAGCAGCAGCCAGTGGGTTCCTCGTTCCTGGGCTGGATGCGTGCCGCGTCTTGGAGCTGGCGGTCAAAGCCATGGGTGTGTTGGGGATGCCTCACCCAGGCTTTGGGAAGCTCCTCAGGCCGTGCATGAGCAGAGGCACGTGTGTACACGCAACCCCTCTTGTCTTTCCTACCTGGCATCCACATAGCTTCCCCTAGCAGTCATTGGCTGGGCTGGTTCCTCGCAGCAGGAGAGGCGAGGCTGGGTCCAAAACCTCAGGACCTGGGTGCTGGGCTCTGCTGAACCCCACTGCAATGCCTTCAGCCCCTCTGCTGTCATCCTCAGCAGCAAGACCAAGAGGCTGAGTCCTGGCTGCCAGGAGGGGGATGACCAAGCTCTGCTCAAGATGAGCGTGGCCGTGGGTTGCGTGGTTTGGGCAGGCGCAGCTGCAGGGTTGGTTGGAAGCTTTTGATTGCCATCCTTCCTAAACAGGGGAGAAAGCAGCCCCTGATGGAGTCAGTCGAGCTCTTGGCACTGCCAGATCCTGACCCAGAAGTGTTTGTGTTGTCTTCAGCAGAGATGGGCTCAGGATTAGAGATTAGAGCCAACCTCTGCCTCTTTCTGACAATAGGTGGATCATCTCCTTTCACAGACGCAGAACAAGCTCACTTCAGCGCAGATGCCACCTTCGCCAGGTGCTTCCCTCTTCCAGTCTCTTCTTAAGGCCACTTTTAGGTGCCCACTTTGTCCTCCTCCTCTGCCTCCTGCAGTGGTTCAGATGGGGGAGGGAGCCCCAGCCCCTGCCCATAGATTGTGGTGGGTGTTGGTGCTGGATCTCGCGTCAGCACGAGGAGCACAGGGCCAGGTGATCCCTGGGAATGCTGCTTTCATCACACAGTTACAGTGCTGGATTCCCTGGTAGCCCTGGGGAAGCCATTTGGGTTCTGGATGAGTCAAGCCTGGGGAGGAGCAGTGTCTGCTCCTTCCCATGGCCATGGCCTATTTCCATGGCTCCTGTCAGAAGAAAGGACAGTGTTTGCCCACCGCACACCTTGGCGTGCTGCTTCCTGACCTCCGCAGGGACAAACACATGAACTGTGGTAAAATGGGCCCCCGAAGGGTCACAGATCAGGCAGGTTGGAAAGGAGCTTTGAGCTCACCCAGTCCAAGCCTTACCCCAGCACTGCCCCATGGCACTGAGGGAGCGCCTCCATGGGGTGTGAACACTGCAGGGACAGTGGCTCCAGCCCTGCCCTGGGCAGTTCCAATGCTGAGCACCCTCTGGGGCAGGAATTGTTCCTCAGCTCCATCTCAACCTCCCCTGGTGCAGCTGAGGCTGTTTCCTCCTGTCGCATCCCTTGTTCCTTGGGAGCGGAGCTCAGCTCCCTCCTGGCTCCATCCTCCTGTTGTAGCCCCCCCCCGAGCCTTCTCTTCTCCACCCAACCCCCCCAGGTCCCTCAGCCCTTCCCCATCACACTGTGCTCCAGGCCCTGCACAGCTCTGGTGCCCTTCTCTGGCCCCGCTGCAGCACCTCAATGTCTCTGTTGTAGTGAGGGGCCCAGAGCTGAACATGGGATTCAAGGAGCTGGGTGCAGAGGAGGCCTCTTGATGCTGGTGGATGTTTCCAGATGTGCACAAGAGCATTCACCATCCTCACTGCTTGGTCACAGGAGCATCCTTTGCGCTTTCCTCATAGAGCTTCCAGGGCTTGCTTCCAATAGCCCCATGCAGAGAAGTAATGTTGGTTTGAATACTTGTAGGGGCCTCTCCACTGCCTGGACAGGAGCAGAACATTCAGAGCAGGGTTTGGGGAATGTGACTGCTGCTGAGATGGCTCCTGCTGTGTAAGTGGAGCTCTGCACCAGTGGCTTTGCCTCGCCGGGGACCGGCGCAGTTTGACCACGCTGCAAACAGCAGATGCCTCCCCGAGGTGTGTCCCCTCCACAGCACTGAGCTCAGCTCAATGGGAGGTTGCACAACCTCCACTGCCCCAGCCAGGACTGGAGCCGCCGCTGGCATGGGGACGAGCAGGGAGCAGCGCAGGAGCACCAGGAACCGCCTGCAGCCCTCTCTCGCTTTGGCTTTGGTGCGATGCTGTAGTGCTGCTCGCGGTGCTCCTCCTGTGCCTCCGTGCCAGGAGCTCTGCAGGGGGAGAGCGGGCGGCTTCCCGAGCAGGGGGGTGTCCTGAGCCTGCCCCGGACACTGCAGCCCCGGCAAATCCCCATCCCCGTGCTGGGACCGGCGCGGAGCCGCCTGCGGGCCCTGAGCTCTGCTGCTCAGCGTCTGCCTGTGCCTGGGGGGGCGGAAAGGAGTTTCCCCTATTTAGTACTGCAGCTGCTGTTGCTGAGGGGGTGCAAGCCATTGCAAGCAGTCCTGGGCTTGGGAGCAGGGAGAGCTCCATTAGGAATCATAGAATCATGGAATGGTTTGGGTTGGAAGGGGCCTGAAAGCTCATCTGCAGCCATGGGCAGGGACCCCTTCACTGGAGCAGGGTGCTCCAAGCCGTGTGTCCAACCTGGCCTTGAGCACTGCCAGGGATGGGGCAGCCACAGCTCCTCTGGGCACCCTGTGCCAGCGCCTCA
>JAOEHY010025202.1:0-22935 GCA_025447955.1 Psilopsiagon aurifrons | reverse complement strand
GGTAGCTTCCTTTGAAACTTAGTTACTCACTTAGCTCAGAGCAAAACATTTGGCAAGAGATGGGACAGGGATCACCAGGCTGTAGGAGCATGTGGCAAGAGGGAAAAAGAGAAAATCCAAGAAGGGGAAAGCAGACAAAGAGAGGCTAAATCAAACCACAGAGCAACAAAGGAGGAAAACCAGGTGGAAAACGGCAATTGTTTTCTGAACTCCAGCTAAGTGAAGAATTGAAACGAGGGAGGCACAGTGAGAGGACCAGGGGATGAAAGGGAGAGATGGTGAGAAACAGAAGGGCTATATAAGTCTGAAAATGGCTAGAAAGAACAAGGGAGAGAAGAGACAAGAATGGAAACCTCTGATGTTGGCAGGAAATGTTGTGATTCTAAAGATGAAACAACTTGTGGGGAAAGAAATTGGGAAAAAAATACCCCTGTGTATTTTCTAGGGTGAACTCAAACAGCAAATGAACTGCAGAGGAGACAGCTGCCGGACAGCACTGGGCAGGAATGAAACGGCGCAGCATCCTCTGAAGGAGAATTCATTGTTAGAAAATGACATCCTTTCATAATACCGGCCTTTTTCAAAGCCCGCTCCAGCTGCAGCTGCAGATGTGGCTTAAAAACCCAACCCAAGCAGGAGGCCCATTCCCCTATGTCAATACCATATATTCTATGACGGCAATATTATTGCCATAAAGGGAATAGAAGAGATGGGGCAGGAGAGATACTTAAAACTTCCAGACTCATTCAAGACAAGTAATAAAGGGACATACAAGGAGTTTAGGAAAAGAAACATGACAGCTTTCTTACTTATCTATGAAATTATTACAGAGATGTTTATCATGTGTATTTTCACTGTCCCCTGCTATGATGGGAGCTTCAATTCCTTTGGATGGATGCCAGCACATTACAAAAAAAAAATGCTGGGGTGAGGGAAAGAATACATTTCCTAGAAAAAAACTGCGTTCCTTCTAACCTTTCTGCAGCTTCTTAAAGAAATACAAAAAGCCTCCTTCAAACTGCTCAGTGCCATACCAATTTCCTGTGTAGACCTCAATGTTAGTATATGTTTTTCTGTGTCTCCTAAGTTTCCCAAGTTACCTAACGCAAGCTCAGCATGAAGCATTTTTAAATGAGTTAGTCTTTATTGAATTATGATTTCCAGCAGTCCCTAATAACAAAATTCAAATTGCTCCAGCAGACGAGGATTTTAAGAATGCTGAGAAGAAACTGAGTTTTTAAGAGACTCTAGAAGAGCCACCCACTGCTTGTGTATAGTAAGCGTGAGCCTCTTGATGAAATACTTCAAATAGTTAATTAGGTTTGCTAAAAAAGAAAAAGAAATCTCAGTCATTAGGAGTTACCACTCTGGAGACACTGGATAAAGGCTGTTACTGGCGCACCTACGGCTTCGTCAAAAGTGGAGCTAAAAATAAGCTTTTTTTTTAAATAAAGTTTCAGGTTTTCCTCACACTGTCCCTGCAGTGGGCACGATGCAATTAGCAACACATCTAAAGGGGAAAGAGGAACTTTTATTCTATTAGGACTTCTTTTTTACCTCGGGAATTTCTTCAGGCTGCTAAAAAGGCATTTTTCAAGCAAGGAATAATAGGGATGCTCAGAGCCTATCCACAGTCCGTGAGGCTGAGAACTGCAGATCACCTGCAAACTGAATTTGTTCTATTTTGTTAACCATTTATTTTGTCTTTACTGGCTGTTCAAAGGGAAGTGTGATAATCCCACTGTTCCTCACTTGCTCAGCAGGGAGTTTAATCTAATAAAGCTATTACAGTAGAATGGATTAAAGCAACGTGAAGCATTAGTAATTTGAGGAGCAGTTAAAGAATGTTAACGCTGAAACTCTGTGCGTTTTCTCCTAAAAACATGATCACAGAGATGAAAGCAAAGCTCCTACTCAATATGTCGTTTTTCAGGCACAAAATCTAATTCTTTCAGCGTCCTCAGCCACATGTTTATAGCAAGGAGCAAGAGGCTGGCCATTATTTAACAACTGCTGAAATCAGAGGCTGACCAGAATGGGCATGCTTTAGCCTACCCTAGTTTTGATTAATCCCTCTGTTATAAAAGTATCTTTTTTAGAAAGAGAGAGATGTGACTGAAGTCATCTTATATAGCATATTATGATGAGATGCAGTATTAAAAGCTGAAGGACTTCATACCATTTCCTGTCCTTCCCCCTCAGTGCAGCAGATGTGGAGCATTGCTGCCAAGAGGACTGAAGACCCACAGCAGTGTGCTGGGCAGGTACAAGGTGGAGGGAAGCTCCATGTGGAGTGGGGAGGGTTTGGCTCCTACTGTGCCCTGATTCCAAATGCAGACAAACCACAGCGGTTTCGGCAAGCAGCCAGCTCAAGAGCTTCCCACACTTGCGCCTGTGCCAGACTTGCCCATTACAACCCCAGAACACAGATGTTAATTAATAATCAACGACTACAAACAGTACTTGGGCTGCCCCTCATGAGAACACAGGAGACTTCATAGCTGCCAAGTCCCTGTTCCCAAGCTGTGACTGCTGCCAGGCACTGCGAGGGGACTGTGGCACCAGGTCCAAATGAAACAGGACAAAGTAAATAATGAAGCAGTAACACACTGCGTGCAGATTTTAAGTGTTTTGTATGCATATTTTGATGTACTTGATTTTTAATTAATTGATCTACTATGAAATAAAGCTTTTGGGGACAGGAATGCAATTAGAACACCAATTCCTGGGGTTTTTATCAGTGTTGTCTCAGCCACAAAGGTGCTTATCCCATGCTTGGCATTGTCTGTTAATAACATACAGTGTCTGAGGCAGGTGTGCTCTGGGTTACTCCTGTTCTGTGCAGGAGCCCAGCAGGACTCACAGCACACGTCTGTGCAGACCGGGGCCACACAGCAGTGCTTTAAGGAAGGTCTATGTTTCAAGAGCTCAACAGCATACAATTACCCCAAAGCCTTCAGACAAATGATAGAGAAAACATCATTTTGTCATAGCCAGGGAAATTCATCACTGTATTGAGAGATGCTCCTGCTCAGTCCTGACTTCAGAGCTGCTTTGCCTCTCATGAAAGAGGAAACTTTCTGTGCTCACAGTAATAAGGGTAAGAGCCACAATGGAATCCATTCTGCACTGAAAACACAGAGTGTTGTGGAGAGAAAATACCTGAACTCCGCTTCATTTCCAAAGCCCACTGGTATGGTCCCAGCCTGGAACCATGTGACAAACTGAAGTCTGAACTTGAAGAGAAAAAAATTAGCATTGGGTCAAGAATGTGGTTCTCCTGTACATCTCAATGCTGGCAACGACAAGAGCGTCTCAGAGAAAAAGCCACATGATCTCACCTCCTTAATGGTAATTAAAAGTGTTTTGCTGCTCCAGGATTCAGGTCCCATTTTTTACCAAACTGTTCCCTAAAGGGTAAGTTTAATGCAATGTATATTATATAAAATTTAACATAGCATAATACACAGTAGCACTTTCAAAGGCACAGGTGCTTTTAAATGTCAGTGAGCACATCCCAGCAAAGTTCTTCTGCACCATCCCAGTGACACAGAGAGGTCCCTGGTGTGACAGACCATGGCTGTCCCTAGAACAAAATGGAGCAGAACGTGAGGGGAAGGCTCCTGGTCAGAGTAGCCTCCAATGGAGTTACTTCTCCCGCCTCCTGCTACTGCATCCATTCGCCAGAAGAAGGCTGTGCCAGGGAGCTTCCATCTATCTAATATCTCTCTTTGCTGCAATGAATACATTTCTAAATATGGGAAATGCTTTGAACCTCTTCTGTCTGACAGCCTATATGTGCAATGGTCTCCTACAGAAAATTAACAGCTGAAACAGAGAAGATGGCAATTATTTTAAAAGTGGAATACAAGAGAATAAATGAAGAAGAGAGCATCCCATTCAGCACAACCAGATGACACTCATTGGGCTTGGAAGAGACTTCTGATCTTCTTTACTACATTTCCTCTGAAAGACAAAAAAAATAATAGCTACATGCTGACATACACATCAATATGCAGCAGGATGGCGTCTAGGAAATTTCATGGGTAAACCTGGAAACTGGATTTGAAGGAAGCCTGAAGGAAGCTGGCAGCTTAACTATGAAAAAATGTATTGCCTTTACATGATGCAAGTTCCTCCACTTAATTCAGTCACTGGTTAATTTGTTTCTTTGTTTAATATGATAGAAACCCCAGGGATCAAATTGTGTATAATAAAATTGTATTAGTACTCTGTTTTTGTCATTTCTGATTGCTCTGAGCAAGCATTATTGGATAGTTTGATCATGGGATACAGAAAGTTACCATTTAATTAATATGAAAAGTGCCTATATTTTGAATAGCATTGTAGAAAAAAGCCTTAGGAGGTGGCAGGAGACTCAGATGTTGTATTAACTCCTATTGCTTTTTACACTGCATTGGCTGTCAGCTTTTGAGTTCACTTCAAAATGTGAGATACAACCTATAAAGCCTGAAGGTGCTCAGAATGTTGTGGTTAGAAATACCCATTTTTTACCAGTTACATTGACACGATGGTGAAAAGCTAACACATACCACAGAGGAGAAGCTGTGCAGGTGGGTGCCAGGGGGCTGTCTCTGCCCCTCTTGGTTCTTGGTTTTAGGGGTCAGTCATCAGTGACAACCAGCAATAAATCAGATTAGCTCAGGAAACTGTGAAGTTGTAACTGACAGTTTGAGCACCAACATGTTCAAACAAAATAGCCAAGTCCTTATAATGTGGGGATAAATAGTTTTTCAAGTGAAAGCAGCAAAATCCAGCTCCTTAACACTGCACAGTTGTCCTGAATCCACTGAAAAGGTGTGTGCTTTGGGCATCCCCTGCTTTGTGAGAGCACCAGTGTCTCAAAGGGCCAGTGTCAATATCCTTTATTGCAGCCCACTGGGGAAATTCCTTGTTGCATGCAATGATTTTCTATCAGCAGGCACAGCAATACATTTTGTACTCATCAAGCAGATGTGAAGTTTGTTGGAGGAGCCTCTGCCCCTCTCTGGTGAGCAGCATGCTGAGGGAGGTCCCAAACACCTCCTGCCACTGCTTGGGCCACACTCCTCCCCATCTCTCAGCGGGATTGCCACAACTGTGGAATTACATTTCATCTTCATCCAGCACAAACCACTGGTTGGTACATTTTGCTGCATCAACTATCTGAGTAAAACCCAGTCACCTTTGGAGGGATGCAGACGACAACATCAGGCATCAGTAACAATACATTTATTTAGGCTCTGTAGGGTCAGTCAGCAAGCATACAAAAGGCAAGCAGCTGGGTTAGTAATCCAGTATTTTCGAGATACCTTGCCTAAGATCCACAGGTCATAATTAGCAAAAGATAAAATGACTAGGGGATAAACACTGAATCAGAGGAGGAAAACTAAAATAACGGTGTTGAATCCAACCAATGGCAGTAAGTTATGCATACAATGCTGGCTCACCTCCATCCACATGTTGGCACACAGTCTAACTTAAACATTTTTGAAGTGAAATAAGAAGATACCAGACTGAAAATACAAGTAACGTAAGTCTGAGATCTACTGCTGGTTTAAAACTTCCTTGCTGCTAAAGGCAGCCCCTGCTCCTCCCAGGGAGTGACCTGAAGAGACCCCTGCCTTTCACCTGCCACCCTTCAACCCTTCAGTGATCCATGGTCAGCACCTAACCCATTTTCTGACCCTTGAGCCAGAGTAACCTCCTGCCTCATCTGCCATAGCAATAAATAACAATAATCATAATAGACTACCATAAGGCAAAAATAAGAGTAATATTATGTTGGAGATGTTTAGGGAGCCTGCAAAAAGTTTATTATTTTAAAAGTTTGTAAAGAAATAAAAATCTAGACACAAGGTGTCTGATAGATAACAGGTTATATAGACTGCTGTTCAGTCCAAAACTCAGCAGTGTGTTGTACAAAAGGCACCAGCAAGCCAAAAGGCAGGCTTGAGAATATCACATTAGAATACACTTTAATGCTGGTGAGAACTTTGCCTCACTCAAGGAACATCTCTTAGAAAGCCATCAGCAGCACAAAGATAAGCCCAGACTCTGCAAAGCCCGGGTGAGACAGCGAACAAAGCAGCAAAGGCTGAAAGGATGTCAGCATTAAAGCGAGAAGAAAATAAAGTGTGAGTCCACAAAGGAATAGGGCTTCAAAACAGCTAAGGGCTCCTCTTGTTCACCATGTCAGACACATGCTGCTCATCTTCATCTGCACAGCCCACCTCAGCCTCACAGCTGCTCCCCACCTCATCATCATACTGAGGAGATTGTGTGGGATGGAGCTTCACTTGGACTGTCCCATCTGGTCATAAGGCACTGTGGGGGAAATCTCAGAAATTAAAGGGCTCTAGGAGCTCCCTAGGAAAAAATCTCTATATTAAAGTAGGAGTGAGTACAACCTGTTGTATAAAACCTTTAAACAGGGGATTTCACAGCATCCCTAAATCTATGCCCATCTTCTAGCACTCCAATAATTAGACAGCTTTGTGTTACACCCTGGCCAGATCATGCTTGTCACAAGGTGAGTTTATGGTCTTTAATATGTTTGGTAGAAAAGATAAAAGTTTGAGGGTAATTAGTGCAGGAGAGGATAGTGAGAAAAGGAGGGAAATCAGCAACATGATTGGAAATGGAAATCAATGTTAATAAGTAGAAGGAAATGTATGCTAGAGGCAAAAAGTAATGTACTTACAGACTTGACAATATCCTAGATGAACAGGGTCAAACCAAACATCTTTTCATAAAGCATGCTGTTGGACTGTCCCAAAGGAAGTCACTGGAGGCAGACACAACGAGATTAAATCCAAGATTTCCTAATTAATTATAATAAGCTTAGAAAGGATATTAACATTTGTACCCTTGGGTTTATGTCAGTCTTTAACTACCAGAGAGCAAAATAAGATAGACATACTGGAGAGATATTACACAGCACCAGTGCCTCTAAGAGTCTTGGGTTTTAACCTAGAAGATCCAAGAACCATTCCAGAGAGGAATGAGTGTGAACCAGCAATTCCCAACAGTGTTGGCACAGCACTTGTTTTCGGCAGCATCAGCTCTCCAACAGCACACTTCTGCCTACACAGATTCATATCTGTCTGTAGTTAGCAGCATAATAAAGACAAACACCGATATTGTTGACTGGTACAACTAGCTGACTAGTACAGCTGGAATAGTTGTATGTACAACTTGCAATAAAGAATGAGAAAAGCCTCATCTAAAAGCCAGCACACATGGCGTTTAACAGCAAGTGAACAAACCCAGTTCTCATCTTCCTCCCTGGGAGGTCACATCCTCCCATTGCATGTGTACAGCAGTTAGAAGCCTTACAAGCATTTGGGCACAAGACACCCCTGGAAGATGAATCTGGCCCTTCCAAGGCAAGGATGGATGCAAATTTGTTGCTCTGAGCTGAAATCTTGGCTTGAAAATTGCAAGCAGGACTAACCCTGGCAGAACAAAACCAAATCTGCTTTACCTCAGCAGAAAGCCACATCGTTTTTAAATCCCTGAGTCTGATTGAATTTGGGTGCTGGAGCAGCATCCCCAGCAATGCAGCTCATTCATGTTCATGCTGCTGAGCCTCTTCATGGCTTATGAACCACACAGCATTGACTTTGCCATTTTCATAGCATTATATAAACTGTTCAAGATTACACTACACATTGGATTAATTTTTAAGGAAGCTGTATATTTCTGGTCATACATCTTTAATAATGAGACTTTATACACACACCAAGAAATTCAGGGTTGACATTCCCATAGCAGACTCTATTTTCTCCCCACAAGAACAGGCCATTTCCACTGAACTTATTTATAAAGCCACTGAAGCCAGGTATGCTAGCTCCAATTTTAAATTTAAATTATGGCCTTCATTGGTATGGCCAAAGAGTGTGAGCTGTAGTGGGAACAGCCCAAGAAGTTTGCATCAGTTCCTCACTATCATCAGTAGCTTTCACTATTTCCCACATGCAAAGGCAAGGTTCAATTTTTAATTGTTGGGCTACTTTAACCAATGTGGTTATATCTAATCAACTAAATCTTTGTTTTCAGGTTTTAAGCAGCTCTCCACTGCCATATAAACTATTCCAGCCATCAAAACATATGATATAGCCATCCTCTAAATTCTCCCACCAGATACAGAAAATGCTGTCATTTGTTACCGGTCAGCCCCTAAAAAGACATGGGTTACAAGTTTAATAGTTTTTATTTCCATATCCACTTGAAGCATTTTAGTCAAAGACCCTGGTGCTCATTGGCTGTTACTGCACAGCGGACACAAATGTCTGCTCTTTCCAGACCCCCTTTAACCTTGCTCTCCACATGGAAGGTACTGGAATAACACTGTGATAAAACGCAGGACAAGCTAGCCCATTTAGTATTTGACTGGGAACATTTATCCATGTGCTAATTCTGCACTTACTGCTGGCTCATTTAATCACTCCATTTCCAGCAACCTAACCCAGAAGAAAGTGTTTCTCTCCTGTAGAATTAACTTCAGGCTTGGCCAGGGTTCAGCCTGGACTCCAGCAAGATTTGCACACTGGTGTCCCAGAAGAAATGTGTCCACTGTGCACCAGCTAAGAATCAAAGCCAAGTGAGCTGGAAGGCAAAGGGAATGTGGAAAGTCACGTGTCCTACCAGCCTACAACAGCATCAGTATTTTCAGCATCCCAGTATGAACGCTTCTCTGACTCTTGCTGGGCCTGGAGTTGGCAAAACAGCTTGATCTTCCAGCTCCAGTAGTAGCAGGAGATTTGAATTTGGACTGTGATGTGTAAGGGCGATTATCCCATGGGGAGGGACCCATTTCACTTAAGAAAAGTAGGCATCAAGAATACATCTGCAATGTATTTACCCTATCCCATATACCTTTGTATTTTATCCAGCTCCAAAATTATCTAATGACATCTAGTGATGTAGATATCTAATGATCTAGTGAGATGGTTTAGTGGTAGATTTGGCAGTCCTGGGGTAACAGTTGGACTAGATAATCTGAAAGATCGTTTCCAACCTAGCTGATTCTATGATCCTCCACAGTTAACAAATGCCTTGATGTTATCTAAATATTTCTTTCACCCATTTTCATAATCTTTTGTATAAGTACTACTCATTTAGCAAATCCTCTCTGTGGTTTTGAGCAAGCACAAAAACAAAAGCAACCAAGAAGTACCTGTTCAGATAATGAACAGAAATTGGTTCTATTTATAGAACTTATTTTTCTCGTTTGCTTTGTAAGATATTCACAAGTGGTAATATAATTAGACTCCTTGTAGGTCCAGTATGAATAGTTCTTTTCATTAAAGTTAAAATAATTAATGTTTTTAATGCCTGACAATGCTTTAGAAGTACAAAATGCTGTAGGCTACAAAGGACAAAAAATAAGTTAAAAATATATATTATAAATGGTCCCTTAAACTCTAGTGTGGTATCGTTTTATCATTCCTTCATTCTGAGGTTAGTAGGTTATTAACCTGTGTCCTGAGGGAGAAGAGATGCTCATCAATTATATCAATTGAATAGACAAATGAAAATCAAATTAAAAATTTAACACGCACAACCATAATTACAGTACAGTTCTTCTAAGAGGAATTTCATCTGAGAGACGAAATGTGGAAACACTTTCTCAATTTTAACTGCAATTTACAGTAGCAGGAAAAAGTAGCTGGAGATAAGCAGCTTAGTGAAACCAAAGTCCATACAGGAGACTTCAGTGAATTTTTACTTCAAGTCCTGAACACTGTTCAGACAAATCCATTGTAATTTAATCAACCAGTCCAGTATTTAGCACCATGAGGAGTGCTTAAAAAAAACAGAAATTTATTTGTGTTACTTCTAGCCAAAGTCTAGCACAAGCATGGTGAAAGCTGAAGACACAGGGCCATGCAGGTTTCCCAGCACAGATGCGACCAGTCTCACTCCCCAGCCTGGCACTGGCTGCCCCAGTTCACTGCTTCTCTGTATTCATATGCCCACTACAAAATGCAATAAATATTTGTATCCCCTCATCACATGCACCCAATATCTTCTGCTATACAGCTAGTTTCAAGATCATTAAAACCTGAGTGAGCCAGGGAAAATATTTTTTTGCATACTTCGGTGCAGTTGGGATCCTCTAGGTTTTGTGCCCTGTGTCAGCTCTCCTCCTAACAGAAAAGAGTAAATGTTCAGAGGCATCCATCAGAAAAAAAAATTCTTTTCTAAATCTGCCACCCACTGAGAACTTCTGATTGCGATTTTAGGCTAAGATGCAAAAATATTTAGCTCAAGTAATTAAATATGTTTATACTGTGTAATTATGTGTATTAACATTGGTATATTTAAACAATTAAATAAACAATCACAATGCTCCTGGCTTTCATGGTGTTTATATACCACAACAAGCTCCAGCTCCAGCTCCATGAACCTTCCAGCTGCCAAAGTCTGTTGGGAGCACCAGCTTGCATGAGGGGTCCCTGCCCACTCAATAACCACTGAATTGGGTTGTCACCTTTCATTACCACATGTGAAAACAGATGTGACAAATGGAATGGCACAGTTAACTCCTGTCAGTGTCTCCCAGGGATGGCAGAGACCAGAGGAGAGGCTATACAGAATGAAATACCTGGAAAAGGATGGGCAGGCTTTTAAGATAGCTATGGTGATGTGAAGACCTGTGTGTATAAGTGCATATAAAGCAACATAAAAGCAGGTCTTTACCCAAAAAAGCCCATGTTGTAAGATTAACAATAAGCAACTAGATACAGTTTCCACAGCTGTTTTAAACTTATAAAAGAGATATCTTTGTAGAAAAACTCTCAACAAGTTGCACCAGTAAACCTGTGCAGGCCTCCCACAGTGGCTCAGAGGTACCATGCAGCAGTTAAAATCACATTATCCTGGAAACGCCACACAAGACTTCACCAGAGAAGCTGGAAAACAAGCTATACAATCAACGCAGGGCCTTGACCTCTTCCGTGGTCTGACAAAACAGCAAGGAGCTCTCATGAAGGAAAGCTGAAAACAGAAAAGACAACAAAAGTCTTGGGAAATAGCTGGGACACAGGAACAAAAGGATGTCTTGATGAATGCTTCATATTGCCAACATAAAATCACAGATATGTTATTATGTCTTTATATTCTGCTTTAACTCATTGGATATGGGGAAGAAATCCTTTCCTGTGAGGGTGGTGAGGCACTGGAATGGGTTGCCCAGGGAAGTTGTGAATGCTCCATCCCTGGCGGTGTTCAAGGCCGGGTTGGACAGAGCCTTGGGTGGCATGGTTTAGTGGGAGGTGCCCCTGCCCATGGCAGAGGGGTTGGAACTGGATGAGCTTAAGGTCCTTTCCAACCCGAACTGTTCTATGATTCTGATTCTAACTCTGAGGACTCCATGACATGAGAGACCATGTGCTTATTTAACTTTCCCCAAAACAAGTACCACCATGAGTAGTGTGCAGCTGTTGTCAGTGAAGGCAGAAAATACCATTAAAGCCTGAGAGAAATACCAGCATTTCTGGCATAAAGAAATATGGAAAGACTTAACTCAGAGCTGCCAAACCCTTTCTTTTTACCACGCAGGCTTGGCCAAGCACCCCACTGGGCAGCTGCTGGTCCAGGTCCTCACTGGTGGGCGCAGGGGATGTGCATCTCTTCCCTCCCTGAACTGCCTGTATTTCTCCAGAGAGAAACAACTTTCTAGCAATGCCTCACAATTATCTTAACACCAGCGTTGGGGAAGAAGCAAGAGACTCTGCTGCTTTCTGCAAATTTGCCTGTAACTTCAACACTTCATCACTTGTGAGCTGAGAACAATTACTCAGAAACAAATAGGGAACAAAGGCAGCACTGCAATGGAGCTTTGCCATTTTAATGCTATTTCTTTCTATATAAAATCTTCTGTAATTTGTTTACGACTCCCAGATTCAACAATAGTGTGCAAATGCAAACCCATTTATGTTAATGTCCCCTCTCTCTCTTTCTCAGATCAGATTCTGAATGAAAATTAGGTAAATACTCTGTTTGAAAATATATAAGATGAGAACTAGTTGGGGAGGGAGCAAGAGAACCTCCAAATGCACGATCCTATCAACCACATTATTTTTTTTTACTTAATAACTTAAGTGTACTGTTAGTGAAATTACAACCTGCTTGTGACACAATAAATTTACAACAAAATTCATTCCATAAATTATTCAATTCGCTGACTGCAGCTACGATGAGAAATATCACCATGAACAGATGATTAGCATGTGAAAGGAAAGCCATCTCCAGACTGAAACAATCACTGTCACACCTCCATTTGAAGATGCCTAGTGGTGTTTTGTAAAATTACCATTAAGAATACACATTTAAGGCTTTGTAGTTTCTATAAAAGCATTAAGTATTTGATTTACATTAGATTCATTTGTTCTTTCTTCAACTGTCTCTTTTTCCTACAAACCATAACCGTTTCAATAAATGCTGGCTCAATCAAGTGTGCATTAAAACAAAAGAATTTAAGTTCAATAAAAGTGATGAATCAGAACTAGAAGGTAACCTTCCCCCTTACTCCCCTTTCTTCTCTTGCCACATGATTACTACAGCAGGAGAAACAGACTAATTTGGTGGCCTACAAGCACAAAATAGCTCATCCCACATGGACAAACACTGCTGGAGAGAGATCCCATGGCCTGGACCACCACTATGGGGTTATTGAAGTAAATACCAAGTCCTTCCCAACAGCAGTGAGGAGAGAATTTGGTGGTGAAGAGATGTTTCTACACAACACCTTATCTTTCTTCAGATAAACAGTATAGCACTCTATGGACAAAGTTTGGCATCTCATAGTCTAACTTCAACCAAATTATTTTGGATATCCACCATATTAGAATTTTAACACAAGTTTAGCAAATAGGTGGGCAGTCTTCTGCAGAAGAATAAGACTACTAAATATAACCAATGCCCAAGCTCCATCAGCATCTATCACAAGCATGGCAAAAATCAGTGGAAAGGCTTAACAAGAATTCTGTGACGGTTTCTTGAGTTATTCTTCAGTTATTTTCTGTCCTGAAGAGCTATACAGCAGCTATGTAGCATTAGGAGACTACAGCTGTATATCTCATACATCACTGCAATATAATACCGGCAGAAATTCTTTACAGCAGCCCCTTAAAAGTATTCCAATAGGGCAAGGAAAAGATTAAAACCCCCCTGTGCTCTCCTTTTATACTAACTGTTGGAGGAATTCTTTTTATTGCAGGATGCAGGAGCAGCTGCTCTGAACACATCCATTGCCTCCCCAGTGAACAGCCACTGCAACACCTCACCCAGAGAAAACAAGCCGATGGATGAATTTTAAGCACAATTTTCTCAGGTGACCTGATTGAGTTTGTTAAAATGCCTCCATACAATAGATACTTCTAGCACAGGCCCATGAAATGTAAACATCTTACTCATTAGAAACATTTCAATAGCTTCCAGCCTCTTTACCTCCTGCTGGATTTCCCAGCTGAGAAATTTGAGGCATATATATTAAGAATTTATTTCCCTGGAAAAGAGGAGGAAGGATTTTTATTCTGGGAATCAAAATGCTTTTAAAAAAAAAAGCAAAATAAAACAAAAGAGACCAACAGCAATCTCCAGGTGATTCAAGAGTCACTGCCATGACAAAATTCCACACTAACAGACATGAGTGTTTGAAAATAAGAGCTGCTGGTTTTAAGTCACATAATGACATTAATCTGACCTAAAGCATCTTCTTAAAGAAGACTGTTCCAGAAGCAGAGACTGCAATTAAAAAAAAAAAAACAAACAAACAAAAAAAAAAAATAACAAAACAAAACTACATTTTTGTTCCTTTACCAATTACCAAGAAACTTTATTGGCTCTACACAACACTGTGCTTCTCCATCCACCGACAAATTGCTTTATCTTTTCTTACTCTGAGTTCATTACCAGCACGCAGACATATTCCCTGACTCTTTCTTGAAGTCTCTCCCATCTGAAAGCAATAGCTTACATTATTCATAAGGATAATCACAAATATGCAGAGAGACATAGACATGTAATGGAGAGGCTGACTTGTACCCAGTCCAAATTCCATGCACTTCAACATTCCCATAAATTTTTGCAGCATGGACATACCTCCATTCTCAGCCACTCCAACCAGTCCCAAAGCAGGGACAACTCTGGAAAAAGTTCTCATGCTTCCCACAAAGTTTTACTTCTTTTGAAGGAGGGAAATCACATTGATCACAGAATCATAGAATAGTTAGGGTTGGAAAGGACCTTAAGCTCATGAAGTTCCAACCCCCCTGCCATGGGCAGGGACACCTCCCACTAAACCATGCCACCCAAAGCTATGTCCAACTCGGCCTTGAACACTGCCAGGGATGGAGCATTCTCAACTTCCTTGGGCAACCCATTCCAGTGTCTCACCACCCTCACAGTAAAGAACTTCTTCCTCATATCCAATCTAAACTTTCCCTGTTTAAGTTTGAACCCATTACCCCTTGTCCTGTCACTACAGTCCCTAATGAAGAGTCTCTCCCCAGCATCCCTATAGCCCCCTTCAGACACTGGAAGGCTACTATGAAGTCTCCAAGCAGCCTTCTCTTCTCCAGGCTGAACAGCCCCAATTTTCTCATCCTACCTTCATAAGGAAGGTGCTTCAGATCGCTGCTCATCCTCATGGATTCCTCTGGAGTTGTTCCAAAACTTCCATGTCCTTTTGATGTTGAGGACACCAGAAGTGCACACAATACTCCAGGTGAGGTCTCACAAAAGCTTCTCATGGGTTCTCCATTTGGATGTAGTTTTTCACACATGCCACTTCCTGACTGCACCCAGAGGCACAAATACTTTAACAGTGTTCTGGACACTGAGTGAAATTAAACATTTCGAAGAACACAAGCACAGTAAAATCAAGGTACTGTCATTTCAATGGCTCCATGAAACAAATAAGACAGATCAGTGCCCTGGTTAGCATCAACTGCTGGCAGCAACAGTTGGGTGGATTTTAAGGCAGCTTCTTTACCTTCAGTGATACAGAAAAATTTCTTGCTCATCTACCTTGACTCAGGCACCCTAAGTCAGCCACAGTCCTATGGCAATTGCTTTACAAGTCAGAAGGCAGGAGTAAAACCCCAGATGGCTTTTCAGAAGAGTTAAAAATGTGTCTGGAAAACTACAGGAGCTGAAACAATGTTTGCATGTTTAAACAGGGACAGATAGGAAAGCTGAGGGATCTTCATGGCAGGGGCTTTCCACGTGTTGCTGGAAATATTCCAACTCCTTTTGGACAAGATTATTAAATAACAGTAATAAAGTAGTAGATTAAGAAAATTGAGGTATTTCTAAATCCCTCAAATTTGATACAAAAAAAAGAATTCTTTCCATTAAGCTTCAAACCCATCCTGAGCAGATTCGTGTCATCAGATGCTGTCTAATAAGGAAGAGAGACGATGCGTTTGCAGCCCCATTAATCAGTAATAACTGTAACTTCAGCAGAAGATAGAATCAGGGAGACATTAATAAGTGATGAGATCACAAAACATCTGGAGAAATGTGAGCTGATATAAAAAGTAGCCAGCAGAGTCTTATAAAGGGTGAATCTTGTTTGGCAAATCTCCTGGAATTTTTTAAAGAGGTAACACAGATTGCAAATAGGAAGAAAACATGGGACATAATCTGTTTGGATTTTAAAAGGTTATTTTGACACATCGCAGCCCACAGTCTGGTGTATTAAAGTACAGCGAGTCAATGCACCAACTTTAAATGGACAAACAAAATTAAGGAAGCTAAGAGCCTGGTAGTATTATCAGCAGAAAATAGAGAACAAAGTGGAGCATGTTTTGTGCTGTGCATGTAAGATGAAGAGGAAGACATCATAACACAAATATCCAACCAGATGGATCACACTGAACCATTATGTGGAGAACATAAAGTAATAGTCTGTATAATAGCCATTATATTCATTTCAACTGTAAAATTAGGAGTTTTGATATTAGGAGCCTCGTGAATAATGATGCCTTTGGAAGACGCACAACAGAAGAAACTAGGAGAGACTCTAGGAATAACTACAGAAGATTTCATGATGGGCAGCAGGCTAACAAAGCAGATGGAGCTATATGTGACAGGGAGACCACACCTGGATTGCTCTAAAATGGGAGCAGCATGCCTTAAGCCTTTTGTCTTAACGACAAAGTGATAAAAGGTTGACAGCTAACTCACATAGAAAGGAAATATAAAGGGCTCTTTATATTTTAGTAGACCAAAGTTTTACTATTATTTCTTTTCCCCAAACCCTTTAAAATCTATGTGGTTATATCTCTCAGAATAAAGAGAGATAACAACCTGACCCAAATCAGGTTCTGACACAGTTGTGGGCAGCAATATTGGGTAGGCCAAAGTTCTAATGTTTTTCCTTCCCAGGAAAAAGACCCTGTAGTGGGATCACCCTTGAGTTTCTGATCTCTCCTACTGCTTGGCAGAGAGAATAGCCACCACTCCCACATAGAAATTTCATACACAGATGGACAAGCATCCAAGGTCCCCCAGGAAATAGTTCAAATTAAGGTCCCTCTAAAGTAGATCCCTGGGAGGGAGAGCTTCCAAACTCTCCAGAAGCTGCAAGTCAACATTAAGAAATGAATAGACAGTGAACAGATGTCCTCTTGAGCAACAGGCTCCACATCTATCCTGGGAAAACTGATAGGAAATTTCTCTCCCTTGAAGTAGGACAAATAGTCTTACATCAGAGGGACCACAGACAATGAGGGCTCCAAAGATTTAGATTATCACTAAACTGAAATCCTGGAAAGCAAAATGACTCCACCGAAGCTTCTCTGGCTGTTCATAGTGAAGATGAAAGCAGCAAACAAAGCATAGAAATAGAAACTAAAAGCAGAAAATTAAATAAAGTAAGGAAAATGTCTGATTCCAAGGGGCTGCTCTTGTATCTCTGGCTTGAATATATGTGATGGCACAAATACTCGCAGAATGAAAGTACACACAGGGCTCCTACTCAAAGGAAAATGGACATCAGTGCCTTTTGCCCTTCTTTGGTGGCCCTCATTTTTTCTTGACAAAACATTAATAACTGAGATTATTTGTTCAGTTGTATTGACTCCCCATTTTCTGTTTGCAGCACAATTGTCTTTCATGCCGTGGAAACAGAGTCACCAGGAGCTCCTGTAACCCTTCTTGTGTTTACTGTTCCTTTGCACAAAACCAGTTGTCATTTCAGTTCAAACACCACTGGCCTTTTTTCCCCTCTGGCAGGCAGCAACAAGTAAAAACTAATGCAGAATTTGTCCTCTGACATAACATATAAAACTTGATCACATTTTCTGCTTCTCAGCTGAAACACATTGATCTGATTACTCTTTGGGATGAAACATAGAAGACAAGTTCCTTATATATAAAAAAAAATTATTTAATGTAGATGTCCGAACACTTTTACAGTTATATTACACCTGTAGATCAATACCCTTTTTTTGCAAAGCATTTGGGCACCTCTGGAGTTAAAAAGCATGTATGAAATTAAGCCCCAGTTTATCACATTATGCCAGTTAATAAATCCATTAATAGCATTGATCTTAGTGGAGTCAGACTTGCAGGGAACTAGAGGGCAGTAAGGATAACCCAGAGAGGAAAGAATCATAGGAAAAAAGAAAGGGGAGAAGGCAGCATGAGAGGAGATGTGTCAGTGAGACAAGCTTGTACAGGGTTTCTGGTCTTGCCTCGGGAGTCTGTGCTGAGCATCCCCTGAGGAGACACTGCCAGGGGGGTTGAGAAGAGTTTCTCCTAAAACTCAAGCCTCCATGCAGTGCCAGATGCAGCTACCCAGGTCGGGAAGGTCCGGCTATGTGTAGGGCAGAGCGATAGCAGATAGATAGCAAAAGCGAAAAGATCAGGAAGCACAGGGCAGGGCAAAATGCAAGCAGAAAATATTCACAACACTTAAGAGATTGTACTTGGTCAGGGAATGTGATCAGGACTGCCCACTTCATATGAGCAATGGGACTCCTGGCTCTGGGATGCGAGGGGATGTTCATTGCCCACCACTGCAGCATAAGCCTGCAGCACATCTCATGCACTTGGAAGACAAGAATCAGTCTTCAAAGAAAACTTAGTTCATAATTTTCCAACTTTTGGAATTTGAAACTTATACAATCTCCTTCTCTCCTTTCTGTTAAAGAAAGTGTGCATGGAGGATTGTTTTTAAACCCAGCCTGCAATGCAGCAGGCTGCTGAGGCAGCAGCAAGGTCTGGAATTACAATTTTTATATATTATTTTGCTGTTCTCCCTATATTTTTCTTACAGCAGAGAGAAGAAAAAGGCAATTTTCAAAAGTTTATAACTCAACAATACAGCAATGAAATGTCATTCGGGAAACAGGAAAGTGGGGAAAGAAGGACATTCATAGCAAATCACCATTGAGGGTGCTTTTTCTTGTCTCTTTACAAACATCTGCAGAAAACACCATCGGAATCAAGGCTTATAAAAAAAATCACAAAAATACTACAGCAGAATATGTTAAGCAATGTAGTATTATATATACCTCTCTTTTTAAGTGTTCATATAGAAATACACTTGTAGCCATGTAAATGTATGTCCTCTGAGGGCACAATAGCACACTGCAATGGGTTATGATGGGGAGCAAGAAGAGGGAGGCAAGGTGTTCCTCAACCGTGCCCATGCCAGCCCAGCCACACACCACAGCATACCTTTGTCATCAATTTTACTGGGATTTTACTTTGTAAGTAATCCTGCAAACACTTCTACCCACATTTAGGGAGACTTACTTCATTCTTCCACCTGTGAAACTATAACTGTTTTGTGTTTAACATAAACCTCAGAAGGAAAGGAAAAAAATAGGAAAACAAAGACCCAGGTTTCTCCTTGGTGTCAGGGGCTCAGCAGAGGTTCTCTTTAGCTTTGGTAACATTAAGCAATGTAAAACAAATTACTAGAATAGATTCAAATAAGTTTCTGCTCTCAAAACTCATACCTTTGAAGCCAATTTCTATGAGCATCCCTGAGTGAAAGGAAAGGACTGTGCCTCCTGGAACACAAGGGATGTCTCCTCCTTATCAGGTCAGCAGGGCAGGCTACAGTGCCCAAATGAAGCTCTTGTTGGGTGAAAACAGGAAGAAAAAGAAACGTGATGAGCATGTATTTTGAACTAACAGCTGTGAATAAAGTTGATCAAATCTTTGTCCTGTTGAAACAAACCCCATGCTGTGAGCAGAGGGCAGGTAAGGAGGGCAAGGATGCACAAGCCACCATTTTAAGATGTTATAATGACTTTGCTTGCACATAGAAAAACAAAGAAGCAATACCTTCATCCAGCTCATCATGGATGACCAGCCACCTGAATCTCAAATCTGACTGAGGACTGAACACCAGGAACACGGAGCAGCTTTACCTGAACACCTTTGAAAATTTCATCACTTTTCCTTGACTAAACCCAGACTCTCTCCCAGTGGTGAGCAGCAACCTCCCAAAAGCTGGAAGTCATGACCAGTCAGGAGCTGACTGTACTGGGTCCAGCCCCAGATCCTCACTCAGCATCCCACCCTGGTGATGGGACCCACAGTGAAAGACAGAGCCAGTTCCATCAAAGGCATTCAGATTCCCACCTTAGAAACCACTAACTCTTACAATAAATCCTTACTGGGCCTTTTTCCTGGTGCTCCCTCCAAGATTGCAAAACTATCACTAGGAAGGGATTTGAAAAGTTGAAAACAAATACAGCATTATGCAATGCATGTTTCAAATGCATCTAAACTCATTCCTGTATCACAGATTCTGGAATAAAGTTGATGGTGATTTCAGCAGACTGATCGAGAAGTATCATTAGACACCATGTAAAGCAGAAAAAAACATATGAAAATAAGAACATGCAGACTAGCATTAGAGATAGGGAGCTAGCTGTCAAATACTACGTTTTTTCAAACTGCAATACAGTCTTAAAATAATTCCTACATTGGCCTTCTGTGTAAAAAGCAGAGTCAGTGAAAAGTTACACTTATTTAAACAAAATTAATAAAGAAATGTTTTGCTTCTTTTTTATCATCTCTCTACCTCTCATCATTTATCATGCAAATTAAATAGCAGTAATAGAAAATTTAAAGAAAACAAACTCTGCAGTATATTGAAACTTCTATCCAGCAAGAGATAAGGTTAAATATTAGAAGGTAAGGTGTAGAAAATTAGCTGTCCATACAATAACTGGGAGGGAAACTGTTCCATTTAGCCTGGAGAGTTTTTTGTTGAAAACTGACAAAATTAAAATCCAGACTATTATATCCAGTATCACACCAGAAAACTCCTTTTCCTTGCACTTTAAGATAAATTTTCATTGATCTCATTTTATGCATGATTACATTTTTAATGAGATGTACAGTATTTCAAAGCTAATTTTAAATGCCTTCTCTCTGCTTCTTCCATTCCTCTAGCCTGCTCCCCCCAGTACACACTTACTGCTTGTTGGATTAATATTTCTGATAAATTGCCAGATCAGAAAAGAGCATTACCAAGAGGAAATAAATTACTTCCATCTTTTGGGGTTCCACTGTAGAAAAGTAACCTTAAAAATGCCCACTGTCTAATTATGCCACCTTGCAATTCTTCCCAAAAGCAATAATTTTATTTCATGTAATAATTCTATTTGCTATGGGTAACCCTGAAAAACACACAGATTAGGGTAAGAAGTCCCTTCCTTTGCTGCCAATACTTGCCATAAGAATCAGCACTCCCTTGAAACTCAAAACTCTTTAGAAATACAAAGTTTTATTCACAAGATCTTTGACTCTTGTGAATAAAGAACAAAGCAGGTGAATGGGGGTGAACTGGCCTATTGCCAGAGTGCAGTGACCTTGCCTTTAAGATATTAAGCAACAATCGATTTTCAGCATGGAAATTTTGACTAGTTCCCAGAACTTTTAAACTTTATTTTCTTCTTTTGACTATTTTTGGTAAAGTCATGCCCTGTAAAACAAAGGGGGAAAATTGCAGGGACAAAGCATGAAATAAAAGTCTGCCTCTAGCCCATCATTAAGTACCCAGCATTTTATTTGCCTCTGATTTGAGGGCTGCTTTGTTGTGAATAGGGCTGGTTTGTTCCTGTGACATGCAGAGGTTTGAAGGGATACATTGACATGCCTGAGTCTTCAAGCAAAAAGAGGCCTCAGGGGTGTTGACGGTCAGAAAATTAAGTCACGGAAGACCACCTGAAAGGTATAAATTGCAGTAGGCTGGTGAGACAGTGCCTTCCAAATAGGTAAAGAAGGAGGTTTTGCAATCATATCAGCATTGTACACTGAATATGCTGTTGCTATCCTGTGATACACCAAACAGCTTCGCTCTTTCCAAACCCCTTCCTGACAAGCCCTCCAGCTCTGCACAGGCTGAACCCCCTGGCAAACAGGGCTGTCCTTCTCCCTGCTCTCCTCTGCTATGACTCCAAGAACTTCACATCTTTTGTAAAGTGTTATGCTCCAGCCATATATTGAAATGTAAGTGAGCCTTTGCAAGCCCAACCAGTGCAAGGTAATAACTATACCTTCTATATCAAGGCAACGCATCCCTTAAAGCTCCACCATCAAGACACTGATATACACACCAGCCCACTGTAAGTCACATCAATGTGCCATTACCTGCAGAAATGTTTTGCAGTTCTGTTACCTAACCAGTTTCTCTCATGTTCATATTTATGAAGGGAAAATTAATAGATGAATAAGCATGGATATTTAAGTGTCTCTTAATTGGATTTCAACTCCATTTTTCCACCATTTTTCAGCCTTTCCCAGATTGTCTTGAATTGCTCTTCCCCTCCCAAGGGATCGCAGCTGCTCCCCTCCTTTTCTCTGACAGCCTCAAGAGCAAGTTCACTCCTTCACCATTCACAGTGTGATTAAACAGCTCCTGTCCAAGGCAAAAAAACCTTCCAGCTCTTCACTTTATATACCTTCTCAATTCAAGAACAAAGTACTGATAACAATACTGTTGGCAAATTTCACTCCCCTAGCAAATGTGCATCCATTTTAGAGGGTGTCAAAGCAGACAACCACAAGCAAGGCTCTTTGGGACTGTGTCAGTGCATTGCTGAGTATAAAATACATCCCATCTCCAGGCTCCTGTGGTTCAGTGGTGTGGTTGCTCCTGCAAATTGGGTTGACTGGATGCAATCTACTTTTGCCAAACTCCCATTGCCCTTTGCATTTCTCCTGCTATGATTCAGCACTAAGAGAAGTTCTGTCAGGAGGGGCTGGGAGCACCTCTGGCACTGGATCTGAAATGGCAGGTCAGCTGGTGAGGAGCAGGAATGGGTCAAGAGGAGTGGAACTGGGAACTGTGAGATGGGGTAGCCCTGAAGTAAAGCAGAAGTGGTGGATATGGGAAAACTGGCCAAGGATGCCAGGGGAAGAGAAAAGGGATGAGATGGAGGCTGAGCTCTGAAAATCACGGAAATGAAGGAGCAATAGAGGAGTATCAGCCCAAGCTGAAGCATCACAAGAAGGGATTAGGAGTTTAGATTCAGGACAGTGGAAATGAAGCCCAGTAAAATGTCCTGCAGACAGTGGAAGCAGGAAAGAATCATAAATGCAAATCCACATTTCACAAAGGATTTATCGTTATCCATCACCGCTTTGAGAATTGCATGTTTCCATCACAAGTCTTGTCCCAGGGCACTAACATGACAGACAGCATGAGCCTTTCCATATGTGGAAGTGCAGACAGACTTACAGACCTGCAGAGCAAATACTTCCCTGCTCTTTCCAAACATATGAACAGGCCCCGTACAGGACATGTGAAAAATTATCACTACAGAGAAAACAATATTACAGACAATATTTTAACCCGGGGAACTCCAGAGCAGTCAGCCTCACCTCTGTGCCTGGAAAAATCTTGGAGCAGATTCTCCTGGAAGGCATGCTGAGGCACATGAAAAACAACAA